>SNQJ01S0002705.1:0-27233 GCA_010110895.2 Picea sitchensis | reverse complement strand
TATCCAGCCTTTGGAGGCTTATTTTGTATTGTCGGGAGCATTTTGTAGCAGCTCATATCTATTGCTTGTACGGCCATCTGAGGTTTATGCCAAATCGGCCATCTATTGTATTGATCTTACATTGCTCGTAATAAAAATGTCAGATCTTTGCTTGTGCTTCTACATCTTGAATATAATGTGATCTCCATGTGTTGATGAATCTTGTATGCACTTAATAACTCAATAAACTAGTAGTAGTTAGTGATTCCAAGAAAGAATTTGGCTTGGGATCATTATAGTTTTCCTAGTGAGTGGTTTAACCATGAATTGAAAGCATGCATGTTGTAACATACCCAGCCACCCATAGGCCAAGCTTATGCTACTTCAAGCGATAACATACCTAGCCACCCACAGGTCGGGCACGCTACCTCAAAGCTCGCTTCTGAACTAATTTCGATTTCGAAAAAAAACCTAATTAATAAAGAGGCATGAAATATCACATGCAGAGTTCAAGATTCATGCTACAACATAAATAAATGAGACATATGTCATGCACAACAATAACCAGCAAGCATGCATATTATAGAAACGAATTTCCTAGATAAATAAATACACAGCGAAATAAATACATAGGTAAATAAAAACCATGACAGAGAGTGCTTATCTTTAATGAAACGAATCACCAACTGGCAGCAGACCAAGGACATTTTTTTGAAATTGTGACAGCCAATTTAGGATGAGGTTGTTCAATCGTTGCCTATTGTTTAGGCTTGTTGAAACAAAATTGCTAAATTAGGTTGGAGCAATTAATGAATTGGTTTCATTGTAACTGTGGGAGAAATTGTTTAAATATGTGTGTCATAGAGACAGATATTGAGCAAGGGGCTTACAACCCTCTCCAGTTTGTTGATTGGTTGTAATCTCATGTTGAGCAATATAATGCCTTTTCCATTGTTCTGTGGATGTTTCCCTCACCCCAAGGGTTTTACCATGTAAATCATGGTGTCTCATGTGTGATTCAATCTGGTGTCTCATGGTGTCTCGTGTTTCTTTGGTTCTTTGCTGCAAATTAATCTCTGTGGGTTCTATGATCCAACAATGGTATCAGAGGTGAAGGAGAGATCGTGTCACTGCTAAATGTATTCGAGGTGGATTCGAGCCCGGTATCCATGTGATCGTTGCTGAGGTGGAACCCGTCCTTCCTGTGCATGGTCTGCTTGAGGATCGTTGTCAAAGGATCGTGAGGAGGTGAATCACTTGGTGTTCAGAGCCAAGGATATCGTTGCTACAAAACTTGTTGCCATCTTTCAAGATGTTCGCGCACGAGAGAAGATAAACATGTTCAGGAGGAGAGATCAATGCAGGAGGAGGCGTGTTGAATGAGCGATCTCTCGTTGCTGAAGGAGCGTCCTGCTCAGATTGTTGCTTGGATCATATGCGTGAGAGTAAACTCTCATCATCATCTGTGTGAGAGTAACATGTTCGTATGCGGCTCAGTGTGTATTGAACCCTCCAAATCTCTCTCGCGTGAGACAGCCATGAGGATGATGAGATAGCTCATCGTTATTTGTTGTTGGAGAGCCGCTTGTGTTAAGCACCAAGGACGATTGATATATGTTGTGCCTATTCAGTGGATAGTTGTGCATTGTCCAGTAGGGATCGTTGTGTGGAGAATTTCCTGAGAGTGCGCCCAGATCAGAACGATTATTTATTGCCGCACAGGAGAGCGCCACTGTGATGGTTATGGTGGTGGCCTTGGACGCATTTGTAGGTGCAATCAATTTTGTAATAGGACCGGATTTTGGGAATGAAGGAGAGCCATGGTGCAAGACTAGAACACATGATCCGGTGGAGGTCGCGTTGATTGAGGCACTGCACAACAGGGAGGAGCAAATCGATGTCCAGCCACGGGCAATCGATTTACTACATATTTGAGTTAATAATTATTGCTTGTGTAGAGACAAATCGTTGCCCAACTGTAGGTAAGAAAGTTGTGGTGTTCACAGGTATTTTTTTAATGCTTCAAGAAAGACAAATCGCTTCCCATCTATGGGCAAGATAACTGCCTAATATATACACATAAAAGTATGCTACTTGAAAGGAGAAATTGATGCCCAACGAAAGGGCATTCGATTTGTTGTGAGTATAGAATGTTTGGATTGTTCACTGAAAGAAAACGATGTCGTTCCAAGGGTATTTAATTTACTTGGTGTTAATCAATGAGTTGGCCATTTAAGAAGAGAATTTGCAACCCAGTTATGGTCATTCTCCTTGCTGGTAATTATGAATGGTTTGTAATTGAAATTGCAGCTCAGTTATGGACGTGTAGAAGCTATAAGAGAGAACCTCATTAGAATTGAGGTGGATTGGGAGGGTTCGCCTGGATTGGGTGTGCCTCTAATCAGCAAGGGTTTCACATGGTGGAGCATTGCAGTCAAGCAATGGGAAAGAGAATCCTTTGTAAAAGGAGAAATGGAAACAATGGTGATGGTAAAGTTACTATGTGAACATTTTTTCTCTGGAGTTGTAAATTAATGATTGCATGTAAATGGGAATATGACTGTAAGACCTGATTAGGCATGCGTACCCCTAGGCTATTGGGTCACCTATGAAATTCCAGATATAGATTTAGGTAGACCAAAGAGGGGTGGAGGCATGTATGTGTGGGTTAACCTTGACTCAGTAAGTGAGTCATGAGTTAAACTTTGTCTAGGTCAACAATGGTGGGTTTCGAGTCTATGTTTCTTGGTTTCCCGTGGTATGGTGCCCATGATATTGCATGTAATGATGTCTATTCAAAGGCTAAGTGAAACTCCATTATAAATGGGCCTAGAGGTAAGCGACAAAAGCTTACTTGGTTGGCTTGGCCGAATGTGGTCAAGGGAATGCTCATGTCAAGGTGGAGCGTTGAAGACTCCATTGTAAGGTGTCTGGAGATGAGCAGTGAAGGCTCATTTGGTAGTCTTGGCCAGATTGGGCTAAGCTATTTGAAAGAAATATTTGAGGTGGAGCACTAAAGGTGCTCAGGATCGCGATAGAAGATTTGTTTGCAAGCTCAAGAATTCATTGTATGGCCTAGAAAGCGCATCCAGGAAATTGGTACAAGAAGTTGATTCCTTCATGGTGAGCCAAGATTTACAAGAAGTGAACGTAACCATTGTGTTTATGGTACTCAATATCTTGGTGTTTAGATTGTTGACGATATGCTTGTAGCAAGAAGTATCATGGTTAAGATCAACAGGTTGGCTCAGATGACTTGGACATTCTATATGAAGGATCTAGGAGCAGAAAAAACAATCTTGAGCATAGAAATTCACAGAGATGGGATTGATGGTAAGTTTTGGGTTATCAAAACTTGAGTACATGGTAACGATACTCAGGAAATTCGGTATGAATGATGTGAAACTAGTAAAATCTTTTTTCGCTTTCCATTATAAGCTTTCTTCAGGTATTGTGTCCAAGTGATGAAGAAGAAAAGGGTTATATGTCTCGTGCATAGTGTGCTAGTAGAAATATTGTTGATTGCGATTAAAGGATCAGATATTTCACCTGCAGTTGGTGTTGTCAGTGGTCACATGACAAATCCAGGTGGAGCAATGAAATGGGTGCTTCGGTTTTGGAAGCACTAGTATCACCTATATTTAGCTTGCAAGAAGGTGATGAATGGAAAATGGCATGGTATCATGTAAATTGATTGTCAAGGTGGAGATTGTTGAAATTGTGGCAACCAATTTAGGATAAGGTTGTTCAACCGTTGCCTATTATTTAGGCTTATTGAAACAAAATTGCTAAATTAGGTTGGAGAAATTAATGAATTAGTTTCATTGTAACTGTGGGAGAAATTGCTTAAATATGTGTGTCAGAGAGACAGATATTGAGCAAGGGGCTTCCAGCCCTCTCCAGGGTGTTGGTTGGTTGTAATCTCATGTTGAGCAATATAATTCCTTTGCCATTGTTTCGTGGATGTTTCCCTCACCCTAAGGGTTTTACCACATAAATCATGGTGTCTCATGTGTGATTGAATCTGGTGTATCGTGGTGTCTCGTGTTTCTTTGGTTCTCTGCTGCAAATTAATCTTTGTGGGTTCTAGGATCCACCACATTACACCCAACCGTAGACATTGTTTTTCTAAGTCTCAACAACAATGTCACCCTCGAGCCAGTGTTATGAATCCACAAGGATGGTTCTAGAGTRTCACTCAGCTTCCCAAACCTCTCACAGGATTTTTACCACACACATCAATTCSAAGTACACCAGATCTCTTCTACCCAACCTGCACAACCCAAGAGAATGGACCCCCTTCTCTGCCATGCAATCCCTCAGGTTATCCACCACCTTCCAGAGATCCAGTGTATTTGGTCAAGAATCTCCATGCTAAKACTCTCARSATTCGTAGTTGTGGGAAAAMTTRATGCATGCCAATGCATCTCAAACATGCAGGCATTATATCATGGTTGGAATACACCAGCAATCATTACAACCAAAAAAACCATGGCTCCTCTCCAACAATTCGTTTTTCTTTCCCAAGCCAAAAACATGAATGAGGAATGACAAGTGGGGTGAAAGAATGAATGGAGAGAGAAAATAATGAAGGGTGTGAACAATGAACAATGAGTGAGTGAGTGAAGAAGAACCCCCAAACAACCCACAAGATGGGTTTATATATTTACTTGCAAATCAACAACCACATGGTCTTCCCCAAGAAGCTCATGTAACCACTCTTATCCATTCAACCAATTATGGGTAAATAAAATATAAAATAAATACTTAGCCCCTCAAGCCCCCCTCTCTTGTGGAATCATAGCCCCCTATAACTCGTGTTCTTGTCCGTCTAGCAGCCAGTGATGTATTTATTATTAATAATGATCAAAACATTACATTTCCTAGGCACACTAGCCTCTTTTAATTGTTTGGACACTCTTGCCTTTCATAAATTAACCAAATACATTATTTAATACGGGTCTCAAAACCGGGGTATTACATTTCCCTCCCCCTTATTTTGGCACTGTGCTCAGTGCATATACAAAACATAAATCAAAATTTCAAAATTTATTCAAAAAGTTGTGCGTACTCTGCCTGCATGGCATCTTCATGCTCCCAAGTAGCATCTTCGGGATTGTAGCAGGTCCACTGGACTTTTACCAGCTCTATAACTCAATTTTGGAGCATTTTAACTTTTGTTGTCCAATATTCGCATTGGTTGGACATGAAAGTCTCCCTTTGTCTCTACCTGAATCAGATGTCAATCAATAACATGGTTAGGATCATGTACATATTTTTTTAGAAAAGAGACACGAAATAAATTATGCACATTCATGGAAGCAGGAAATGCAAGCATGTACGCAACTGGCCCTATTTTGACCAATATCTCAAATGGACCACAGGATCTGGCTGCTAGCTTTGTACAACTACCCAACTTCAAAGATCTCTTCTTGGGCTTCACTTATAAAAGCACATGCTCTCCCACTTTAAATTCTCTAGTTATCTCGTTCTTCTCTGCGTAAATTTTATGTCTATCTTGAGCTACCTTTAAATTCTGCTTAATTGTAACCATCTGGTCTTCCATATCCTTGAGAAATTCCACTCTTTCTTCTAGTTTGTCCCAACTCACTAGAGTATTGCATTTCCTACCATACAAAGCTTCAAATGGGCTCATTTTCAATGAAGCTTGATATCCATTATTATAGGCAAACTCAACCTAGTGCAAGTAATCCTCCCACTTAGATGGCTTATCCATCACATACATTCTCAACATGTCTTCAATTACTTGGTTGACTCTCTTTGTCATCCCATCTGACTGTGGACAGTATGTTGTGCTAAAGTTCAGATTTCTACCAAATCCTTAAACAATCCCCTCCATAAATTTGAAGTAAATTTTGTATCTATGTCTGAAACTATTGCCTTAGGTATCCCAAGCAACCTAGAAATCTCCCTCATGTAAATTTATGCAATATTAGTTGTTGTGTGAGTTGTTTTTACAAGAACAAAATGAGCAGCCTTTGTCAATTTATCAACCACTACCATGATTGAATCATGTTGTCTTGTTGTCCTGGGCAATTTAGTTATAAAATCAATGGTTACCACTTCCCATTTCTTCTTTGGAATTGGTAATGGTTGTAGCAAACCCGTTGGGTGTCTATGCTTAGTGTTCACTCTCTGACATTCCATACATCTAACAATGTAATCAACAACATCTTTTTTCATTCCTAGACAAAAGAATTGTCTTCTTACTGCTGCAATTGTTTTCTAGTAACCGGGATGTCTGGCATATGGAACATTATGCATTTCTTTTAATACCAAATTCCTAAGTTCTATGGAACTAGGAACATAAATTATAATTTTATGCATAAGTAATCCATCTTCCTTCATCTCATATTCTTTAATTTTCTGTTGTACATTTTCTTGTTGTAAGCTTTCTTTTACATGTAGGTAATGTTGATCTGTAACAACAACATCTAAAATTATGCTCTTTAAATCTTATTGATGCATATTAATGGTTGTAGCATGCATGAGATGTACTCTTCTACTAAGTGCATCGACAACTTTATTTTATTTTCCTTTGATATGCTTGATGTCAAAATCGTACTCACTTAAAAACTCCATCCATCGTGTTTGTTTGGTATTCAAAGTTGGTTGTTCAAAAAGATATTTCAAAGCACTCTGGTTTGTTCTTAATTCAAATCTTTTCCCCATGAGATAGTGCCTCCACACCTTCAATGTGTTAACAATGGCAGCAAGTTCTGAGTCATGTGTGGCATAGTTCCTCTCATGTTCTTTAAGCTTTCTAGACTCATAAGCAATGACATGTCCATTTTGAGTGGGGACTCCACTAAGTCCTTCCTTGCATGCATCTGTACATACAACAAAACTTTCATTTGGATCAGCAATCTTTAAAACGCGTGCACTAGTAAGTAATTATTTCAACAAATTAAAGTTCTCTTCACACTCATATGTCCATTCAAATTGAATTCCCTTCTTTTGCAAAAAAGTGATGGGATGAGCAATCTTAGAGAACCCTGCTATAAATATTTTGTAGTAACCATCTAATCCCATAAAAGATCTAACTTATGAAACATTCATGGGTGATGGCCATGCTCTAATGGCTTCAATATTCTTTGGATCTACTGTTATACCTTGGTCCGAAATAATGTGTCCCAAGTAATGGATCTATTCTTGGTAAAAAGAACACTTACTAAGATTGGCATACAACTGATGTTCCCTCAACACTTTCAATACCAATCTTAGGTGATGTTCATGCTCTTCCTCTTACTTAGAATAGACAAGTATATTAGATCCAGAATATATTATTACAAACTTATCCAAATAATTTATGAATATGCCATTCATTAAGCACATAAAGACAATTGGTGAATTAGGTCGGTCCAAATGGCACCACTACAAATTCGTAATTCCCATGCGGTTCCACAAAATTCGACAGTCCAAATGGCACCACTACAAATTCATAATTCCCATACCTGGTTCTAAAGGTATTCTTATTGATGTCTTCTTCCTTGATTCTTACCTGGTGGTACCCTAATCTCAAGTCTATATTTGAAAATATATTTCCCCCTCTTAGTTGATCAAAGAGGTCATCAATTTTGGGTAGAGGGTACTTGTTCTTTACAATGGATTTATTCAACTGTCGAAAGTCAATACACAGCCTCAAAGTTCCATCCTTCTCTTTGACAAAGAGTATTGGTGCTCCCCAAGGTGAAACAATTGGACGTATGTACCCTTTCTTCAACAATTCTTCCAACTACATTCATAATTCATTTAATTCTAGTGTACTCATTCTATAAAGTGTTTTTGATACCGGGGCTACTCCTGACACTAAATCAATAGAAAAATATATCTCCCTCTTTGGTGGAAACCTTATTATTTCTTGGAATGCATCTTCAAATTATTGTAGTACTGAAAATTCTTCAAGGCTTGGCCCCTTTGTCTTTTTTGGCCCCTCCACATGGGCTTCATACAATTGACATCCTTTTCTTAAACATCTCTTCAGTTGTAAAGCTGAAATCTCCCTTATAGAGATGGGTCTTGGAACTCCTTTCAAGGTGCTTTGTTTTCCTTCTTCATCAAGACATGTAAATGTCATGTTATGACAATCTAGGGCACCATTATGCTTGTCCAACCAATCCATTCCAATTAGAATATCATAATTACCCCAATGGTATAATATTTAGATCAACATTAGTATTCACACCATTGAGACTTATGGAACAACCTCTGACCATATTATGGATTCTCCTTTTGGTTCCAGTGGATAGTTGAACCAAACTTGATTTTTCAAGCTTAATTTTCTCCAAATGTAATCTATCCACTATTTTAGGATCAATGTAACAACGACTTTCTCCTTAATATATTAAAATAGCAACAAGTTGATTAATGATCTTACCTTCCACCTCGATCATATTGGACTGGTACTCTGCTTGTCGATCATTTAAGGCTGCATATATTCTTCCCATGTCTTCTACTATTGTAGCCTCTTGAATGTTTTGCACGACCTTCACTTTGTCTTTTCTGTGAGGGAAATCCTTGTATAAGTGATATTCTTTGCATCCCCAACATTCAATTGGTGGTCTTCTCCTTTTTCCCAAGGAGTCTTCTCTCTTGGATTCATCCTTAGCATACTTGTCAGACTGATTTTTATTTGGGTTGTTTCTATTGAAAGGAGGTTTGAATCCTTTCTTTCTCTGGTCAACCTTCTCCTTCTTCTTATCCTTCCAAGATTTTTCCATGGATTCTCTACCCTTGCCTTTCTCATACAGGTACTTAGCCTTCCTAGTGGTCTCAGTCAAAGTCTCAGGTTCATCATATTGAATATTCTCTTTATAAAAGGATGGGAGTCCACTCAAAAACCTATGTATTTTCACCTTCTCATCTTTTATAAACCCCACATACTTTAGTAGCCCCAAGAACTTTGTTTCATACTCTACCATGGTCATGATTCTCAGCCTAAGTTCAAAGAACTCCTACATTTTATTGTCATATAAGTGCTCTGAAAAAAACTCCTTCTGAAAATATTTCTTGAATTGCTTCCAAGTGATCCTACTCTCATTAATGTGCTCAACTTCCTTCAATTGATCCCACCACATAGAAGTTTTCCCATGTAAATGGTATGTGGCAATTTTGGCTTCTAGGTTTGATGAGTAGTTATGCAATTGAAAATACCTCATGAGTCCAAGAAACCATGCTTCAACATCATCTTCCCTTTCTCTTTCACCATCAAAGGATGGTGGCTTAAACTTCCTCAACTCTCCTTGCAAATTGTCCAATTCATGTCTTCTTCTTTAGTGCCTAACATGAGACACCTTTGGACTACTTATGGAATCTTCAGATGTATACAATTTTCTTGTTGAATAGGGAGGTGAGCGATGTCTATGAGTTATGCTAGCACTTCTCAAATAACCAACTCTTATATGGTTCTCTCTTCTTGCATGGCATCTGCCCTCTTCCTCATGTTTTGAGTTTGATCCATTCTTTGCTTGCCTCTGCAACTGATTTAAGATTTGCATCACTTGAGAATTTATATGATCTTTTTATCTTATCCATCTCTCATTGTCTACTTTATAATTCTGCACTTCTATTTTCAGGCTTCTCACAACCTCTATCAATGTTTCTTGCTCCCCTTTGCCCTTGTGTCCATTTGATTATGTATCTACGTTACCAACACTGATATTTTCACCTTTTGCCTCTCTATCATGGTTGTAAGATCCCTCTTCTTCTTCCATTTCTTGAATATGCATTCTTATACTAAACTGATATGTTTACACCCCCTAATTCTACAAAATTTGCAAGCAACCATTTTGATAGGATTATGCATATTATATAAAAAAAAATCCAAACAATATTATAGGTCCTTTTTCTACTCAATTCATGAAGAAATATATTATCATTCTCCATATTATAATGATTCTGTGTTATTCTCCTCTGGATCATCTTTCCCAGTGACTGTAATATTGCCCCAATTCCATATCTGAGCTGAAAGTTATGGATTCCCGAAAAAAAAAAATCACTTTCAGCCCCTTTTCTTTTGTTTTGCAACAGGATCTTGTTGAAAGATTCCACAACTCCTTTAACCGGTACATAATTCGAATTCTGCATGGGCACTTTATTCAAACCACCTTCCATGTGACCACAGCTCGAAACCACGGGCTTATTCACTCTTTAGCGCCTTCCTTTGTATTCTTCTACACAAGAGCTTGTTCAAACACAATGTCTAAGGGCTTGATTACTTCTAGGCCCTTCGTGCCTCTAATTAACCCTTTTACCTTATCACAATACTGGCATTGGGACCAATTCCTCCAGACTTCGGCTTTCGACTATTCTCCCTTTTCAATCTTCCAACTTCTCCCGGAGTAAACTTCGTCAAAACCCTTCTATTAACTCCACTAGCAGATCGGGTGATCGAGATTTAATCTCCCGTTGACTAGACGGTTCTGCCCCATCTGGAGGCTTCAACGAGATCAATGACTGCGATGTAATCAAGTGTTGGGATGGACTGTCCTTAATTAGTTCGGGACTCCAGTGCTCTAAGACTCCGGGACATTACAATTCTCAAGTTTTTCAACTCCCCTGGAGTTTTACCCGTTGAAGCACTTACCCTATCCTTCCATTATTTAATCGAATGGTCACGAGGAATCCCAGAGGGTCTTAAATAAACAACCCACATGAATTCACTACTCTATGACTACGAGACATTACCACTCATCAGTTTCTCAACTCCTCTGGAGTTATACCTTCTGAAGCAGTCATAGAGTGATGATGATTGCTTACAGTTAGTTAACCCCTCCACTTACGCTATCCTTCCACTATCTTTTTTTTTGTTTGTTAATTTGTGCAGGACCTGCGATTAACCTGTGGCTTGAGAAACCGCGACTCAGGGGCATCTAAGCCGTCAAAATCACCCGGGGATCGCACCCGGCCTGAGCCACACCAACCCTTAACATGGTTGGATTTTTTTTCCCCGCAGGTTTCGAACCGGTGACTTTAACAACATGGAGTGGCTTAACAACACACTCCATCACCGACTGTCCTACACCTCAGGGATCCTTCCACTATCTTAATCCAACGGCTACAACTTAATTAAGAGTTGGGATGGATGGTCCTTAATCGATTCGGGACTTCGGTGCTCTGGGACTCCATGACATTTCAACTTCCCCTGAGTGATACTTGTCGAAGTGCTTACGCCATCCTTCCATTGCTTGATATAACGGTTGAGAAAGGCCCCAAAGGGATCTTAGATCGACAGTCTACGTGAATTTTCCACTTCGGTCTTCGACACTTTTGTTGGTAGAGACGTTGGACACCCCCAGAGGCCATACTCTTAGAGATGACATGGCATGTTGATGTCACTTATGGTGACGTAGACCCATGGCATGTGTGCCACGTGTTACTAAAAAATGAATGGGTTGGGGCCCAAAAGGTACTGAATTTGGGTGAAATGTGTTCCCACACAACACCCCTGCCACGTGGCCTATGACACGTCATCAATCAAATGGATGATCCACATTCCTCTGCTTCAGATCTGACGGCACGTGATTTTGTGGACTGTGGTTTTGCACTTTGTGGTTTCGACACTTCGCAGTTTTGACACTTCATAGCTTTGGTACTTCGGGGATTTTTCAAGTCTCTAGTAATCTCTGAAGTGGTAAATTTATGAAGTCTCGAAACTTCGCTATCCTTCCACTCTGAATCTACGACTCGCATTACTCCTGAATTCCTATCAGATCATATGATCGACGAGACTTCTCAACTTCGGCCTTCGGGGTTTCTGGAGGCTCAA
Organism: Picea sitchensis; assembly: GCA_010110895.2. NCBI lineage: Eukaryota > Viridiplantae > Streptophyta > Pinopsida > Pinales > Pinaceae > Picea > Picea sitchensis. Next base: position 15,466 of record SNQJ01S0002705.1, on the reverse strand, counting down.
ACTTCTTACATCCGGAGGGTAAATGGTAGATGATCATGATCAATGGTTGTGATCGCTCCTGAAATCCAAAAGGGACGGCCACGATTCTACGATCCTTTATAAGGGATCGTTGTCTACATGACGCTCTGGATTTTGTGCGATCTCTGCAATGCTATCTCTCCTGAGCTTTAAGATCGCAAGGACATATCCATTTTTAACCATAATACTCTGTCCACGGTTTTGACCCATACCAGTCTAGTGTTTCAACTTAAAGCTCTGATACTAATCTGTAACATACCCATCCACCACCAGGCCAGGCTATGCAAGCGACTACTTCAAGCAGTAACATACCCAGCCACCCACAAGCTAGGCACGCTACCTCAAAACTCACTTCTGAACAAATTTCGATTTCAGATAAATTTCTAATTAATAAAGAGGCATGAAATATCACATATAGAATTCAAGATTCATGCTACAACATAAAGAAATGAGACATATGTCATGCATAACAATAATCAACAAGAATGCATATTATAGATACAAATTTCATAGATAAATAAATACACAACAGAATAAATACATAGGTAAATAAAAACCATGACAGAGAGCACTTATATTTAATCAAACAAATCACCAACTGGCTACAAACCAGGGATGTTCCACCCAACCGTAGACATTGTTGTTCCAAGTCTCAACGACAATGTCACCCCCGAGCCGGGGCTATGAATCCATAAGAACGGTTCCAGAGTGTCACTCAGCTTCCCAAACCAGTCAGCACTCAAACTCTCATAGGATTTTTAGCCCACACAACAATCCAAAGTACACCAGCTCTCTTCTACCCAACATGCAAAACCTAAGAGAATGGACCCCCTTCTCTTCCACGCAGTCCCTTAGGTTGTCCACCACCTTCCAGGGCTCCAGTGCCTCTGGTCAAGAATCTCCATTCTGGGACTCTCAGGATTCATAGCCGTGGGAAAACTTAACGCATGTCAATGCATCTCAGACATGTAGGCATTAATTCATGGTTGGAATACACTAGCAGTTATTACAACCAACAAAATCATGGCTCCTCTCCAACAATTCGTTTTTCTTTCCCAAGCCAAAAACATGAATGAGGAATGACAAGTGGGTGAAAGAATGAATGGAGAGAGAACAAAATGAAAGGTGTGAACAATGAACAATGAGTGAGTGAGTGAAGAAGAACCCCCAAACAACCCATAAGATGGGTTTATATATTTACTTGCAAATCAACAACCACATGGCCTTCCCCAAGAAGCTCATGTAACCACTCTTCTCCATTCAAACAATGAAGGGTAAATAAAATATAAAATAAATACTTATCCCCACAAGCCCCCTCTCTTATGGAATCATAGCCCCCTATAACTCTTGTCCTTGTCCGTCTAGCAACCAGTGATGTATTTATTATTAATAATGATCAAAACATTACATTTCATAGGCACACTAGCCTTTTTTAATTGTTTGGGCACTTTGGCCTTTCATAAATTAACAAAATACATTATTTAATACGGGGCTCAAAATCGGGGTATTACACATGTTAAACAGATGTTCCTTTGAACAAAGTCCCTATAATCTTGTCATTTAACACAATGTGCATCATTAGATTGTAAAGGTCATGAACACAGTGACCTAACATTGCCTCATACAAGAATTGTGTCGAACACTTTGCGGGCAAACCTTTTGATAACATTTGGCATGTCAATTTTGTTGCCATGGTATTGGTAATATAAGAGGTGCCAAAGAGTTTAGGACTATAAATCCATTGCCCTTCGAACCCAACTCTCCCTATGACATCTTCCCAAGGAGTGGACACTAGGAAAAGCCATAATTTCTTATCATTCAGTCCTATATGACCATATAAACCCTTTGATGATCATATCCTTTTGTTGTATAAAAAATACGAACCTCTACTAGAAGCTCAAGCTTGTCTTCTCTATCAGGATGGAATGGAATGACAAGTCCTCCAGTAACTTCAACAACCACCATACCAACCAACTAATAAAAATTGGTATAGGAGATCAGGGGAACTATTACTTGCTTGGCTCCAAAAGCTTGATGACAATATCCAAGTCATTGTTAGCACCATGAGTGAACTCGACCTAATTTCTCATCCTCCCAAATTATATTAAAAGTAAAAGTAATGTAAAAAATAATGATCAAATATCTTAAATACAAAATTAAAAAAATCATCAACTCAAAATTAAAATAATTTACACTAATTATCAATATAATTTTTTAATATAATAATATAATTTTTTAATATAATAATATAAGTTTTTTCTTTTTCTTTTTTAAAATAAAATAAAATTTTAAATTAATAAAAAACACACATATTATATATATAGTTTTGAAACATTATTTCTCCACATTTAAATATCTCTTAATAAAAATGATTTTTAAATATATTTTTTTAATATTTTTGAAGATGAAGATTAAGATTATTATAATAATAATAATAATAATAATCTATTTTTAAGGTCACGGTCAAGTCAGCATACCAAATTGGTGTATGAGACCCCCTTGTTTGTGGGACAAGGGACCCCCCTTCGCCCAGCGATTTGACTGGTAAAGTCTACGAAGGCTTGACTGGTAAAGTCTACGAAGGTATGCATACCCTACCCCCCTCTGGATTTGAACCTGTGACCTCTTAAAAGGAAACACATGTTCTTAACCATTAGGCCCACTCAATATAATAATATAAGTTTTTTCTTTTTATTTTAAATAAAATAACTTTTTAAATTAATACAAAACATATATATATAACAAAAATAAAACATATATATGAAATTGTGAAACATTAGTTCTCCGCATTTAAATATCTCTTAATAAAATTGATTTTTAAATAATATTTTAATATATAAGTTATGGTCACTTTGATTTTGATTTTGTTTTAATTAGTTAATTAATTAATGTAATAACATTTCATTTACTCTAATATTAACATCATCAATAATATTATTATCTTATATTATACCATTTTTATAATTAAAAATTATTATATATAATATAATAAAATTATTTACATTATTTTTTATAATTAAAAATAATTGTTATATATAATTATAATTGAATCTTAGGTTATTAAGATTTGATAAATTAAATTCAATTTTAATGAATTTTAATCATCATCATCATAATAGAATTGTTTACAGCATCACATCTATTTCATAAATTTTCAAATGTTCACTCTACACTTCTCTCATATAAAAAATACTTTATTTTTCTTTAATGTTCTATGCAGATTTTCACAACCTCTTAATATTTGAAAGACATTACTATATTGTCTTTTATTCTTTTCTAATTAAAACCATGATCACAATTTCATTTGAATAGTCTCTTAAGTTTCTCACACTTTTTGTCACTAATAATAATAATAATATAATCCATTTTTAAGGTCACAGCCAAGCCAGACACAAGGTGTATAAGACCCCCTTGTTTGTGGGATAAAGTATTTTATTCATTAATCCATGGAATTTAAATGTTTAATAAAAGAGTTTATATATGTTTTACATGATTTAATCTTATTTACATAAACAAAATTTTTAGGGAAATCCATTGGGAACTTTCCCTCATTTCGAGGATGATGGTATCTAGGGTAAATCATATTTTGTAGAAAGTTGAGAGTTTTTGGATAACGTGCTCATTTAAGAGCCAAACATATCACTTGCGAAAACTGAACCTGGGTGGGGGGAAACACCCCTCAACACAAACCACTCGAATTAAACCCAGTTGATATATATATATGTGTGTAAAAATGCTTTAAAAACTTTGAAATGTTAGTTACAGATTTGTATATCCTAATGATATATATATATATGAATGAGGGTTCAAAAGAATGCTTTTAAAACATTGAAGTGTTACTTACAGGTTTGTATCTTTTAATGTACATAATTGATAATCGTATTAATTACATTAAAATTAATGTGGAAAGTTTTTATGTTACTTTCTATTAAAATAATTATTAATATGATTATCGATTATGTAGCATTAGGGGATAGAAACACGTAAGTAACACTTAAAGTTATGTGTGTGTATGTGACAAATACCTTATGGAATGAGGTAAAACTACAACCAGGTATAGTATCCTAACTTCATGTATGCAGTTTAGTTGAGGTGAATACGTGATACCACATTACCTATGCCTAGCTTCAACGATGATGGAGCGCGAGAGATATCATGTATCTTAAGGATACTGTAGGGGGCTTAAAGTCCCATTTTGGTCCTAGAGTAAGACCTAAAATTGATTCTAATTGGCTAAGAGCTTGTCTTCCTCGAATGTAAACCTAGAGACGTCTGGTAAGAATAAAGATCTCCCCTCTTATAGACCACCAACAAGTTATTTCAGGAGACATTGTTTTCCTTGAATAACAATGATGAGTTAACTCACATTTGTACATAGCAACCAATGATAACTATCTTCATTATTGATTGATAACTAAAAAATTTGCAACCTTCAAAACAAATATAGTATATGATAAATTAAAAAGAAAAATTAATTTTTATTTTAAAAATTTGGAAAAAATAAATATAATCCAATTATTTTCTCTCTATATAAATTTAATATAATCCAATTATTTTATCTCTCTATAAATTAAAGATCATTATTAAAAAATTATATCTCAACTACTCAACCACAATCCAACCAACCATATACATATAATACTTAAAAAAATGTTTAAATTAAATAATAAATTTTAAAAATATTTTAAGATGTTCAAATTAAATAATAAAATTTAAAAATATTTTTAGAATTTCAATGTTAATTTGGAATTTCAATGCCATGCTCTTTATCTCCACCATCTACTTTCATGACGAGAATTAATATTTCTCATACATTTTGCATCTACATTTTTCATTATTAAAATCGTAGTCTAAACGTTCTACGTTTTGGCTTTTCTTCGACAATATTTTGCGGGAATATTTGGTTGAAATCCGATAAGAAATTGTTAGATCAGCATATTTGAGTGATTATTTCTGTATAATCTGAGTGCCCCCGGGAGTTTTCAGCATGCTAAATCCATTTCTGCATTCAAAAATAGATTTTAAACAACAGAAAATAGTGATTTCGTGCAAATTTATGTCGTCGGATTCCAACGAAAAAAAACAAAATGTAGAACAGTTAGACAACGCCATTATTAAATATTTAATAATGGACTAAATTTATTTGCTACTTCACAATAGCTTTAAAATTAGTGATTTAATTGAGACCTTCCTCGTTGGTTAGTGGTTGTTATTTTTAAAGTAAGCAATTATCTAAGTTGTGAATTGCAACTTTATTAAAGTTATACGAATTTGTATTTTTATTATCGAACATTTTAGGTGTTTTGATTAAGGATTTATATTTATAAGTAAAGGTCTTGACGTTTTGAGTTTTTTTATCTTCATTAAAATATTTCAACATATATATAATTATAGATAGGAATACAAATACCAAAAAAATATCGAACAAAAAATAACATATATGTTATCTACCAAATACTTAACATAACATAATAAACTAGAGTATATACAATGTACACAAGATATAAGCATGGAGAACAACTCCAATAGATATAAAAGAGATCAGTTACGCAATTACTCCTTAAAGGATAGGGAAAATAAATTGGGAAGGGGGTTTGTGGTTTCGGGCATGAGGTTTCTTGCGCGAATGCGTAGGTAGAACCCTCGCCCCTTTCACAAATTAGGATACATGGAACTATGGAGTTCCACCATCACGTCGGCGCTCCTTTCCTGGCAAGTTTAAGTTTTTTCCATCGACCCAGACATGTGCAATAATGGAACTTGACATTTTGGACTATGGCAAGGAGTCGACTACCTCGGGAAATGTTTTTTATTTTTTACCTCAAGTTCATCACCAACCAGGAAGGAATGCGGGCTCGACCGCCGAAAGTACCTAGGTCGTTGATGGAGCCACGCGGCTTGACTGATGGTAGGATGACACCGTGTGAATTGAATTGTGTTCACATGGAGGCGAAAAGTCTACAAGTGATTAACCACCTTCCAGCTCTTGCACGCGAGAGGACTCACTCCACACTCTCCTCCATGGCAGTCAAAATGGATGACAAGCAGGGAGAGTTTAGTGTTTCCCTCAATGCACTACCCTCTCCCCAAATCTCTAGTTCACATGGCCTAGATTCTTTACGCATCCACGAACAGGGCATCGAAGAAAATAATTGTGAAAAATATATAGCATGAGAGATGGTGGAACAATTGAAAACTAAAAAGTGTATTAGGGACAGAGGGCAAAAGGTGTCTATGGTTGTTGGTAGAGACATCCAGATTGAATATTTGCCTGGAATCATGGAAAAAACTCTAGTAGGTTGGTTTTGCGGGAAGATGGTAAAAGCAACCTCGTTGAAGGAATGGTTGGAGTATTATTGGAAGTTAGCGTTGAGTTACTTGCCTGTCTTTCACGTGTTGGCTCGTGGATGGTTATGTTTTAAATTCACCACGGAAAAAGATGTTGAAGTTATCCTAGAGAGGAAGTGGATTTGGGGCCCTTCAAGGCTTGTTCTCCAAAAGTGGCCAGTTGATTTTGACCCCGTTTAGGCTCTGGTGGTCATTCAATGAGTACGGGCGATTCTCCCCAGCCTCCCATTGGTCTTTTAGTATGAACCAGATTTGACAGCCATTGGAAACAAGCTCGGGAAGTTTTGTGCCCTGAATAATTGTTGGGAGTCAAAGGCAGACTGGTGGTGGGCCTGGGTCCAAATTGAGGTCGACCTCCAGGATGGTTCAATTGGACAACTCGAACTGGTTTGCGGGGAAAATACATGGAGACAAAGGGTGGACTATTGGTGGTTTCCATTGAGATATTTTTTATGCCACAAAGTCAGACACCTCCAAGAAGTCCGATAGGTTCCTGCCAAGAAAACAATATGGGTTCTAAAATCTAAGGTATCAACGGGAATGGCTCACATGGACAGTGTTCGGCTCTTAAAGAAGTGAAATTTGACTCCACCAAGGAGATTGTTGAAGCTTTGAAAGATATTTCAAAGGAAGGTCCCATCCCTTCTGATCCGGCTCTTGGTAAGATTACTCACCATCCTTTGGACCCTAGTATTTCTCTTCTTTCTCTCATTCAGTCAGGTGAAATAAAGGATGATTCTCCCCCCTCTCCACCAGTCTTATTTTTTATAGTTTCTCCCAAGAATATTATTGCTCCTATGTATTTATCCCCATCTCAGCCTCCATCCCCCGAGGGCCCATAAGAATTTTGAAAAAGTTAGCCGGTGTGGGAGGGTTGAAGCCTATTCGCCCTATGTTGTCCAAAGGTGAAGGAATATCCGCCAATTAGGGTTATGCTTTAAGATCCAAAGTAAGGCTTAAAGATGAGTCTTCATCAATTAGGGTTATGCTTTAAGATCCCAAGTAAGGCTTAAAGATGAGTCTTCATCACTAAGAGGCATTTCTCTTGACACCCCCAATTCCAATCTTGTAGGAATGAATTCTCACCTATCAAAAATTGTGCATGATATTAAGAAAGGAAAACAATCTAGCATTGTTAGGGACCTTGGAGCAAGGAAATCCCTTAAATGGGTTCCCTCATGAGAGTCCTCTCTTTCAATGTGAGAGGGGTTGGGGGCGCCCGCAAAAACATATCCCTCAAACAACTCATTTATAACCACAACTCAAATATCATCTTAATTTAGGAAAAAATGGTGGATGGGGCTCGTGCTAGAGCCATTTTTGAACCATGGTTAAAAAATTGGTCGTTTTGTTTGGTGGATACAAATGGGAAGTTGAGCAGTCTTCTTACCAGGTGGAGCCTAGAATTTAAATCTCACTTCAAGATATCTCTAACCTTTGACATCTCTATCCAATTGGAAGCAAAAAATTTAGGCTTTAGATTGATTATGATGAACAATATAGGTTGTACGCATATCACGTCCCCTTTAGGGAAATATTGTCAGCCTCTAATGTATTGGAAGACCCATGCATACTTAGTGGGGGAGATTTAAATCTCATGTTGTCTTCAATAGAGGTCTGGGGGACAAATTCAATGCTAGACCCTCAAAGTGGTTTCTTTACGTCATTTTTCGAAAAACATAACTTAGTTTACATGCAACCAACAAAGTTGGTACAAATTTGGTGGATTTTTTTAGTCAATGAGGCAACAATCTCTAATAGGCTAGATCAATTCATAGTGTTAGAAGCATTTATGTCCATCTCTTTTTTAATAAATCCATGGGTTACATATGGAGGTCTCTCAAACCATCTTCCATTTGTTTTTCAACTAGCCTTCGGAAGGGAGAAGACACAGTCCCCCTTTAAGTTGAACCACACTTGGCTTCGGGAGGAAGATTTTCATAAATGGTCGAAGAGAAGTGGGAGCAATTGACCCCTAGATCATCGTCCTCCTTTATGAGACAAATGGCAAACAACATTGCACATATTAAAGCAACCTCAAAGCAATGGAGCAAATCCTTCAAGGATAAGACTCATTCATCGTTGAAAGAGGTAGAGGTGGAGATAGAGAGACTATATTCAGGTATAGCCTCAGGCTCCCTCACAACATTTGAATTAACTTGTCTATGCTCTATGGAAGCTCGCAAGAGCTAAATACTAGAAAAGGAAGAATTTTCTTGGCTCCTTAAGAGACATTACATTTGGATAAAAGAGGGGAATAACAATACAAAAAAAATTCACGATTTCACTAATCACCGAAAAAATTTGAACTCGATTTGGGAGATCAAAATGTTGAATGGTGCCCAAATTTGTTTGTTTAAATAAATGGTTGAGGATGGTGTTTGTCATTTCAAAACCCTGTTTACGGAAAAAAAATAAATCGGGTGCCCAATTTAGTAAATCCTCGAAGTTATATCTAAAATCCCTAACATGATTTCAAATGAAATGAATCAAGATTTGGAGGAGGAGGCTTATGAAGTAGAAGTATTAGCGTCTCTTAATTATATGCAAAAAGGTAAGAGTCATGGGTTAGATGACCTCACTGATGAATTCTTCATTGGTTTCTATGATATGGTTAAAGACGATTTGTTAAAAGTGGCTAGAGAATCTTAGAGGTCAAGGAATTTGTTGGGTTCATTGAATTCGACCTTTCTTACTCTTATCCCCAAAAAACAAGATAGAGTAACGTTCGATGACTATCGCCTGATCGCATGATGCAATGTTATCTACAAATTAGTGTCAAATATCATAACACTAATATTAAAATTGATACTGAGCAAAGTCATTACGGAAGAACAATTCATATTACTGCAATGAAGGCAAATACATGACATAGTGTCGACAACTCAAGAGACTCTTCACTCGACCAAGTTGTCAAAACAGCTGGCATATATCCTTAATTTAGATATTTCTAAATCTTACGATGATGTAAATTGAACCTTCTTAAGGATAGTAATGCTAAAAATGGAAGCACACCTATCCATTGTAAACTGGATCATGGGTTGTGTAGAGTATGTTTCTTTTGCAGTATTAATCAATGGCTCCCCTTCCAATTTCTTTCGGGATACCAGGGGACTCAGACATGGGTTCCCTATATCCCCCTTCCTCTTTCTCATTGTAGTCAATGCTTTGAATAGGTTGATCCATGAAGCCAAATATAAAGGCGAGCTAAGGGGAGTAAAGGTTTCTAATCAAGTGTTTATCACTCACTTGCTCTTCGTGGATGATGTGCTTTGTTTCACACAAGGGTCTTCGAGGAATTTCTCTTCATTGAAAGGAGTGTTAGATTTATATTGTAAAGGTAGGGGTATAAAAATAAACCAAGAGAAATATTGTCTTATCCCTTTCAGTTCGTTAGATTCTACCATAAGTCGGTTAGTCACTCTTCTCGCCTTCCTGCGAAAAGAGTTGGATTTAGGTTTCAAATACCTAGGTTTATTTTTTAAACCAAATGGCTATAAGTATGCCAAATTTACATGGATATTCAAAACATTTGAAGCACGCATCGCTCTCTGGGTTAACAAGTTTCTCTCGAGAGGGGGACATTTAACCTTGATCAAATCACTGTTAAAAATTATTCATGTGTAATGGATGTCAATTCCTCTGGTTGGGAATGAGGCCAACTATAGGCATTCCCATTTTTAAGTGGAGTCAAGTGGCATTTACAAGAAGCTAGGAGGGTGGGGTTTAAAAAACATCTATACGTTTTCCTTGTCTTTGGCAACTAGAAGCTTGTGGAGGCTCACCCATAACATGTCTCTTTGGGGCAAAGTCATGAAAACAAAATATTTGTAGGATATGTCTTTTGAGGATTGGTATCGACAGCCCAGGAAGTCCTCCAATGGTTCTATCATGTGGAAAGATTTGGTTTCAACCTTTCCTCTGGTGGGAGCATGGATGGTATGGAAGATGGGTAATGGGCGAAAAGTGAGAATCGGACAAGACCCCTGGATGGGCGTCGAGGAGTAATTATGTCTCTTTGAAGAACTTATCCAGGCTCTCCATGAGGCAGGATTAATATACTCTCTCAAAGATGCAAAATCCCAACCTATGCAAGTATGTGGGAGGCAGGATTGGAAGTCTAGCACAAATTTTGGTCTGGAGGGTCTTTTAGTGGTCGAGTGACATTCCTATGAAGAAAAATTGGTATCCAACTTCATCAAATTAAAGGAGGAGGAGGTTGATACCTTATGTTGGTCCCAAAATGAGGGCATTGAGGAATACACAACCAAGATGGGGTACGCAGCCATAGAATAAGCTATTTTTTCAGGTGAAAATAAGTAGTGGTGGGGCATTATATGGAAACTCCATGCCCCACTGAAAAGCAAAATGATAATGTGGCTTTCTCTTACAAACAAATTATTAACATGGAAAAAGGGTTTAAAACGTGAATGGATTGGTCAAATTCGATGCCCTTTGTGCAAAGTTAATGAGGAATCTAGCGCTCATTTGTTTATTTCTTGTTCTTATACAATGCAAGTATTCTAGTTTGTATCATTAAAATTCAAGCCAAAGTCAAAGTGGGGACAATCAAACCTGGATGCATGCTTGCGAGCATGGTTGGAGGACAAGACTGTAAAGCAGTTAGAAGGCCTTCCTTGTATCTTGGTCAATGACTTATGGTGGGTGTGCAACAATATCATACTCATAGACTTGGACATACCCCCAAAAGTTATGTCAAATCAAATAATAGACATATCTAAGGAATTTTGGGTAAACTCCAAAGGTAAAAATCAATGGATTCCGGTGATKCCAGATCTAGATATGGAAATCTCCTAGGGGTTTCTTTGATGGTGCCAGCCAAGGTCACCCTCCTTATTGTGGGGTCGAGGCCATGTTATTCCWTAATCAAATACATTTAATGCATATTCGGTACTCACCTGGTAGAGGTTCAAACAACAAAGCCAAATTCATTGCATTAAGAACTTTGTTGGCTATCGCCCTAGAGAAAGGAGTGAAAAAATTGTAGGTAATGGGAGATTTCGGACTTGTTATTGATTGGGCCCTTCATAAAGTCAAACTATAAAATGTTTGCTTAGGTTCATTGCTCCATGATATTCAATATATTTGTCAAGCTTTTGACTGGCTCTATTTTAGCCACATCTACATAGAACTCAATATGAAAGTGAATGAACTCTCTAAGGAGGTGTTGACCAAAATTTGGTCACCTATATATTCCCACTCCTGGAATAATAAAAAAGACATATATTGGAAGATGAATATTTTTGAACTATTATATGTTCATTGGATAGCCCTCGATATCATCTTCGCCATGCATTTTGCGACATCAAAATTGTCGCCATGCATTTGGCGGAATCAAAATCGAAGTCTCCATGACCAAGATACACATACTTATGTCCAGAAGTCTAATGGAGGTGTTACAAGAAGAAATATGAAAAATGTTCTAAGTCACGTGTTCTCTCCTCTCCTTTCCCTTCACCCCTATTCAATCTCTAGTTCTATACTTAGTCTTTTTTCCAATTGTCTCATTACTCCCATTTTCCACAGTTAACCATTTTCCTTTATTCCTTTCCACGTTCACATTCATTTCCCTTTTCTTTTATCTTCCCATTTCCTTTTATTTTCCTTTCCATATTTATTTATCCCTTTTTTCCATTTGTTTCCTTTTTCCTTTCCCAAATTTCACGTAATTCCTTTATTTCCCATATATTTCTTTTCATTTTTCATATTTTCCATATTTCATGTGACCCATTATATACTTTCAAGACTTAGTTTTATTTACTATGGCTTACCACGGGTTCGCGGGTTGGTGATATTTCTTAAGAGAATGTGTTATTTCTGCTACCCTCACAATGCACTTTGACTGATGCCACCTTCATAATGCACCCAACTCTTTTTACTACTCTTTACTATGTAACTTCTCCAACACTTAGCCAAATATATGAGTTACCGCGGGTTCACGGGTTCACGGGTTCACAGGTTGGTGAGGGTTGGTGATGTTTATTTCATGTTATATGAGTCTGTCCGACCGATTCTCAAGACTTAGAATATTTTACAACTTCTTCTTACTAATATTTCTTAAGAGAATGTGTTATCTTTGCTACCCTCACAATGCACTTTGACTTATGCCACCTTCATAATGCACCCAACTCTTTTTACTACTCTTATGTAACTTCTCCAACACTTAGCCAAATATATGAGTTACCGCGGGTTCACAGGTTCGCAGGTTGGTGAGAGTTGGTGATGTTTATTTCATGTTATATGAGTCTGTCCGACCGATTCTCAAGACTTAGAATATTTTACAACTTCTTCTTACTACTATTTACCTCTCCTCTCCACTTCACCTACACTTAAAAAAATTCACACTCATTTCTTACTATGTATTACCGCAGGTGACTTCCTCACCTACCTCCTCATTCACGTAATGGCAGTTAATGGATGGTGCCACATGGCAACTACTTAATGGAGACACTTGGCAGCATAAAAAAAAGTGACACATGGCATGATTTTATTGGATGGCATATCGTAGATTCTTATGGGCATATTGTTGCCCTACCGAGTGATGACACATGGAAACATTTGGGTGGGTGACTCATCATTGTTGACTGGGAAGATTGGTGGTTGATTGGGCATACAAAATTATTATTATATTCAACAATTTTCCAAGGGTCGAAATCCTCCAAGCTCCATAGTTCCTTCTCTTCTTATGCTTCTTACTAAGTATATCAAACACTTAGTTTTATATATCTTAAAGAATATAATATCCCAATGCATGTGGGATATATTTTCAAACCAAAATGTCAAATTTTATAAAGGGAAGCAAGAAATTCATCAAAGGGCCCACATTTGCCCATCAATTTTGATCGACGGTGGCTGAGTGTTGATCTTGCGGAGGCCATAACTTGAGCTCTGGGTGTCGGAATTGGACAAAATTTATACCGTTGGAAAGGTATTTCAACGTAGAAGATGGTGTTATAGGTTTCAAGTGCTTAAATTTGATACATTTTCCTTATAAATTAAAATATCAGTCCGGTGCATTTTTAATGGGCCTGCGTGACAACCCAACTTCATGAGCTCATATCTTGAGATCCGAGCAACAGATTTGGTGAAATTTTATATCATTGAAAAGCTGAGACAATGAAGAGCACATCAGAAGTGGTTTACATGGATAAAAATATGGTTTTTACTTCCATAAAATTAAATTATAGTCGTCCTCTTTTAGTGGAGAATTTTAAAAATAAAAATTTAATTAAAAACTTTTATTAACAGGGGAGAGGGACCCACTTTAAATGTACTTGTATTAATGACGTCAATTCATTCATGAGTAATTAATGAGGCATTAATTAAAGGGAATGGTTCAAGAMGAAACTTGTACRGGAATTTCAAGAAATGAAAAAAACCCTAACTGCTCAGGTAGTTAGAAAATCTCTTCTTAAAAAGAGAAGAGAGGCTTCATCAAGGGTCCAAGTGATCCAGATTTTATGAGAAGAACAAAATGAATACAAATTCTTAACATGTATTTAACACAAAATAAAAGATATACATTAAAACTGGTTTTCTATTCAATAACGAAATAAGCTGAAAACTGTAAAAAAGCAGCGAAAACAAGCTTGTTGGAATGGTGGCAACTTATCTCTGAGAAGAGATGTGACGGCTGCGCTCATTCGCAAGAAGATCATTACAATGAGGCTCTGAAGGAATTTTTACAATAACCAGGAATGTCAAACACCCTAGACATCCAAAAACCTAACCCTAGGAGATGAAGCGCCAAAAGTCATGTGGGCCTCGTTTGGGTAAGTTAGTACATCAACTTCCCGGGGTCGTAACTTTTGCATACGATCTTTGTTTTAGGTGTATGATAGCTCGTTGGAAAGGTATCATCGAGGAGATTCATTTTAGGTGCAATATGGAAATCATTTAGGGCCTCAAAATGGCTCCGGAAGTGAAAACTGCTAAAAATAGTAAATTACCAAAATTGTCAGAAAATTGTTTTGAGCTAGTTGGAAAAGGTGGGTGGCCACCGATATCCATCTGGATCAATCCTCCCTCTTTAGGAAGAAATCATCTCCATTGCGTTTAGTTCCCCCATCAGATCAGGAAATTTCTACTGAATTTTTCTCCCGGTGAGCCACTTGCCTTGGTGCAGGAGTTGCCCTGATTTGACAACTCAATAAAGTTGGATCCTTTGTTGTCGAGTGCCCTTGATCTGTGTGTCCACAATCTGATCATTGGATTCCTGTTGTATGCAGTCGGGGTTGAGCTCTATTAGTGTTAGTTGTTCTGCTACTTTTGAGGTGTCCAATAAAATTGGGAAATAAGGGCGAAGGAGATACACGTTGAACACTAGGTGCAGGCCAAGGAAAGGAGGAATGTTGAGCTCAAAAGCATTATCCCCCACGGCCTTGGTGATAGTGTACGGCCCATAACGAAGTGGGCGAAGCTTCCGATGGGGTCCTATAAGGAGTTCTTTCTAAAAGTGCAACCAAACTTTTTTGCCCACCTGAAACTTATTGATGCACACCCCCTATCCCTCTTAAGGGTTGCGCGACCTCCTGGTCAGGATATTCTGATTCCGGAGCCGAAATGGCTCTTCTAGTTCCAAACTGGAATCCTTCGAACGAACACATAGGTCCCCCACAAATGCTCAGTTGGCTTTTCCAAGCGCCAAGTGTGAGCTCCCACAGCACATGACCAAGAGCCGTGACCTTGTGCTAAGCCAAAAAGGGCGCTTGTTCTGGACCGGAACTTCACAAGTCAAGCGTCCCATCTCTTTGTCCTTCGAATCCCTAGTCGTCAAAATGCCGAAATATCATGGACCAGGACTTAACAAGTCAAGTGTCCCGTCCCTTCGTCCTTCGAACCCCCAGTTTCCAAAATGCCAAAATATCGTGGGCCGGGACTTCTCAAGTCAAGTGTGTCGTCCCTTCATCCTTCGAACCCCCGGTTGCTGAAATGACGAAATGTCCTAGCACCTATTCCTTCGGGTTTTCACGTTTCGCGAAATCAGAATGCAAGGGATATCTCTGCTCCTTGGAATCGTCGGTTGCCGAAATGTCGAAATGTCGAAAGGCCGAAATGCCTTGGTGTTCGATCAACGACT
>SNQJ01S0002704.1:178422-193693 GCA_010110895.2 Picea sitchensis | reverse complement strand
ATGGAGGATGATGGCATTGGGACACACACATCTGAGTGAATGAGTTCTAATACTCTTGCTTTACTGTCTCTCTTTGGAAAAGGGTTCTTGATGTTCTTCCCTTCTGCACATCCATTGCACACACCTTCATGGTCAACCTTGAGTTCTGGTAGACCTGTGACTGCCTTGCATACATACGATAATGCCTTGTAGTTGATGTGGGCTAATATTCTATGCCAAAGTTCGCATGGATTCTCAATGACATGGGTCATGGTTACTTATGAGTGACCCTTTAGCTTATACAAGCCACCTTCTTCTTTTCCAGTAATGATTGCTTCTTTCATGGTTTTTCCTTTAGCCCACATAAGAACTTCTCCATCTATAAAGGCAATTGTGAAGCCTTTCTTTTCTTTTCTAAAGATGATATGGAGAGTAGGTTCTTTGTCAAACCTGGTACATAGAGTACGTCCTTCATCTTCATTGGAGTCCCTGAATTAAGCTTGTAATTTGATTCTCCCACTCCCTTGATAGGGTATTGATAATCATCTCCAAGTGTAACTTTCTGAGAAAACTTCTTTTCTGAAAAGCAAGAGAGAATATCTCTTTGACCTGTCATGTGCTTGGAAGCACCACAATCAATGAGCCAAGTGTCCTCTCCAGGTGATATTGCTCCTAAGAGGGCCAAGATTAAGACATAGTCTTCAATTCATTCTTTTATCATCTTTGTGGGTGGCTCTTCATCTTCAACTGCATGGACATGATGCCTCTTGTTTTTACTCTTGTATTCTTCTTGTCTAGTTGGACAATGTCTCGCAATATGTCCCATCTTATCACAATGGTAGCATTGGTAAGATGAGAAGTCTCTTTATTTTCTTTGTCCTTTCTTCTGGAATCTATTTGGTTGAGATTCTTCATGTATGAATTTGTTTTGGGGGTGAGACTCTTTATGAGTTTCTTTCTGGAAGTAAGACTTCTTTCTTCCTCCTTTAGTGTGAGTAGCTAGGGCTTTATCTTCATCTCTTAATAGTAAAGCTTCTCGGTTAGATACTCTTGTTTCTTCTTGAATACATTCTTCCCAAAGACTGTCAAATTTTAGCTTCTCTGTTCTGGCACAAATAGTTTGGATGAATGCATCCCATGGTCTTGTGAGACCATTAAGGGTCGTCATTATGATTTTTTCTTCGTCTATAGTATCTCCAATTGCTTCTAGTTGTTCTTTGAATTGAGATATTCTGGAGAAATATTCTTGGATCGATTATCCTTTCTGCATCCTTGTATTCATGAGTTGAGTTCTTATATTCATCTTCTGATTTATATTCTTTCCTTCATATAATCCGGTTAGGGCATCAAACATTTCTTTTGGAGTCTTCTTTGAAGACACTTGAGGAATCAAGTGATCTTTGATAGAATCTGCAATGATTCTCTTAGCCCTAATTGTGTCATTTTGGTGCTTTTATTTCTCTGCAACATCGGTGGGTTCTAGTACCTCTTCTTTAATGAATCTTGCTAGGTCATTCTCTTCAAGAATGAGTCCAATCCTATACTTCCAGAAATGAAAGTTTTCCACACCTTCTAGCTTGTCAACAAGCTTAGTGCTTGCAGACATCCTTTACCTGGAGCTAGGGAAAATACCAAAAAAATAAAATGCTCAAAATTGAATTTTGAACTTACCAGGAGTTGCGCTTGGCTGAGGTGAGTAGCCTGGTGTGTTTAGATTTTAAAAAAGCCAACTTTTACCCCTCCAAACTTGATCTGCGTATTTTTGGACTGGTGCTTCTGGTTTTCTGGTACTTCTGGTTTTCTGGTACTTCTAGTACTTTGTGAAAACTAGGGCTTCACTTTCCGGGAGATCTAGCCACTAAAAAGTTGCACTGAGGATGCCAAAGTGATCCTTGAGGAAGGGTGCACTTTTCTAGATGGTTTTGGGGCTGGAATTCTTCCTCAATAAAAATACCTAATTTCCATGTACGACAACAATGGCATTTTTCTTCTTCTTGTGAAAGATGCTCTCTTCATCTTAGCTCTGATACCATGTTAAGGTTTAATATATTATTAGGTTTCTTTTCAATTCACTAGATAACCATAACATAGATAGGATCACTGAGAAATACACAATCACAAGAGACACATCATTTAGCCTGGGAAACCCTCATGGGGGAGAAAACCTAGCAAAAACTTCCTTAATATAGATAGCCAATACAATGCCAAGAGATAATTCAAACAAATATAGAAATTCCTCTCCTAAGAATGCGTCTCTCTCTCTCTCTCTTCTTTCTTCTCCAATTGCAGCTCCAAACTTGCGCTCTGATGAACAAGTGAGTGTGTGTCCAAATGAGGCACTAGCCTCTCTTATTTATACAATATGGCAGGTGTGAACGGAAGTGTCTTTTCACTGGCAGGGCCGACTTCTCAATCTGGGTGGTTATAACCACTTTAATATATTCTGGGGCCGACTTCTCATTTAGCCTATTACAATTAGAGTTTGACCAATCCACAAAAGGGGATTTGGTCATTTACAATACCTGACATGATCAATCTGCAAAAGGGGATTAATCTAATGAATAATACATCAATAATAAATAGAATACTCTTTGCAGTTACAATATTTCAACAAATCTCAAGCATCGGATCGTCCGAGGTGAATCTGGACTGTTTGATCCAGAAGAGACATGGCATAGATCGGTGGATTCCGGGTAAAGTCTCGAAGTAATTCATAGCCATCAGATCAAGAGGACAAGTGGCATAAATCTGTAGATTTCGGGTAAAGACCCGAAGTAAGCCTCAACCATCCAATTCAAGTGGACACGCGACAGGACGCTTACTTCGAGGGGAAGTGAAGTTTGAGATTTGAGATCTCAGAAGTCCGGAGACTAGAAGAAAATCTCGACCGTTGATCGAGAAAAGGGTTGCAGGGCCGTTGATCTAGTTGAAAGGTCAAACCCTCGAAGTAGAGGCAGAACTGTTGATTGAGAAGGACAAGTGTCCGTAAATCGTCGACTTTGGAAGATTGATGTACGAAAGAAAGGAAAGTTTGAGACTTGAGAATTCCGAAGTCCGGAATTCCAAAACAAATCACAGTCGTTGATTTGAAAGAGGTCAGATCTGATCCGCAGCTTTGAAAGGGATAGATCTGAGCCATCAGTTCAGAGGCACCGTCAAGATCGTGAGATCGACGGTCCCATAGCATTGTGGGGATCGGAGATGCACGAACTTTAAAAATTTGAGGGTGGGTCGCAATCCAAACCACGATTTTGAAAAAAGGACACGTGGAGGCTCGAGGAGAATTGTGGGCCAAAAGGTAGTTTGGTTTCAAACCGCCTTTGGCCGCGCCCGCAATTGTGTGTTTGTGTGAGGTTATCGCCCAAGGTCACCTCAAAGAGGGGCTTATCAGAAAAGGGGCTTGCGCCCAAACTTAGAGATTCCCCAAGCGCGAACACAAGGTCGCAAGTACCATTAGACCTGCACCCGGAAGTCGAAAGGGTTTGCGTTTAATTACAGAGCGAGACCATCAGGGTCTCAAAGAGTCGTTTGGCTTCAGAATCAGAGATCCTTGACCGGGAGGTCGGACTGGTTCCCCGACTTTCCAAATTAGAAACCATGAATGGAGAATCTATCCTTTAAGAAAAGAAAAAAAAATTATGCCTCGCCGTGGGTGTGTTACACTATATAATTTTTTATAAAGTTGCATCAACCTTAGACATTCTTCAAGTCCCTTCTTCTAATGGGATTTTGAAGCATGGACCTTTTCAGGATACATGTAACAACCAACCCAAAAGAAAGAACAATGGATAAATAGCAAATGGAATATGTCATGCATAGTAAGGGATATGGACATGTTACCCCCATTAAGGCCCCCTAGTGGTATAACTTTTCCTAAGAGTGACAATACTTGACTAGGAGATGATGATGACCACCAAGGTGAAACAAGGAAAAAGGTATAAATTCAAAGCATCATGATTCATTATCCAATTCAACCCATGGTCACCATTTTCATGCCCCAAAACATCGACAATCACTTGATATGAAGTGTCAAAACGATGTACATCAGTTTGTAATGCACCATGTCATCTAATGTGAGTGAACTGAGCATGTAATGGAAGACATCTGTGGGCAACTATTTATGGAGAAATCCATAATTTCATCACTGAAACCATTCTCTAGAATGTGAATTATGAAAAAAAAAACTTCTTTAGTTACTCCTAGAAATGGGGTAACAAGAACCTTTGAGAAATAAAAAAGGTTTCACTCCACCCACAAACATGAGTTTCACCTTGTATTGTTTTCTTTAAAATACCTAAGAAAATTCAAGAAATCAATCTTTCAAAAGTTCAAACACATTTTTTCATTGACAATTTAACTTGCAATATGAATTTGAATTGGTGAAAAGTCGATTAAATATTTAATGAATTTGCTTGATCAAATTTAACAAACCAACTTTTATTGGTGACAATATATTTAAAAATTTCAAAAACATATAATAAGTAATCTTTGTTGACTCTACTTTAAAGTGGATTGAGCATTGAATTTTGTAAAGCAATTTTCCGAGGAAATGAACACATTTTAATTTTTACATGCAAATATTCTGTTAAAAAAACAACTCAAATTATATATATATAGAGAGAGAGAGAGAGAGAGAGAGACACGCAAATAAATATAAGTGTTTGATGCATTTATTAATCAGTATGATACAAATATATATACAATGATGTGGCCCTTGGATTCATCTTCCAAGGTCTCATGGACTCCCAATAACGGTTCACATCCAGTGACCTTTCATATTCATTCTTTGAATAACCCTTAACGGATTACGTTTTCAACATCCCCCGTCCCCCCCGCCCCTTTAATCCGAAGGGGTGTATATGAGTCCAAGACGAGAGCTGATATCTGAAAGTGGGTAGCTAAAATATGGAAGTGTGCAACTATTGATGGTTGAATGTACTCTTTGAATCTAGTGGTTTTGGGATGACCACAAATCGTGCACAAACTGAATGATGGTGGTGGTTTAAGGAAGACCACAAACCAATCTAGTGGTTTAAGGATGACCACAAACTATGGAACCCTGCTCTAGGCTCAATGGTTCCCAAAACATTTCATGATTGTCTTCTGCTAATTGGAAGTGCTCTCAATATTGGTTTAAAGATGACCATAAACTAT
The DNA here is from genome assembly GCA_010110895.2 of Picea sitchensis. Classification (NCBI taxonomy): domain Eukaryota; kingdom Viridiplantae; phylum Streptophyta; class Pinopsida; order Pinales; family Pinaceae; genus Picea; species Picea sitchensis. The sequence continues at coordinate 188,560 of SNQJ01S0002704.1, read as the reverse complement.
GATGTAGAAGAAGTTGAAAGTCTTCTACCATGTGGAGGTTTAAGGAAAACCACAAACCGTTGTCTAGCAGAAATTGAAAGTCTTCTACTAAGTGGTAGTTTAAGGAAAACCACAAACCAATCACGCTCGCTTGTTGTTGCTCGACTAATAGGACTTCGAAATTGGAAGCTTGACTGTCAATTGTTGATGTTGTTCTCCCCTGTCAAGGACAAGGTGAGAAGACCAAAATCTGTCCACTACAAGATGTGTCAACACATGAGAATGAATTCATCGGTATGACTGACATATCTTCTTGACTATTGATGACCATCGCCAAGAAGCCATCCACCAATAATGATTCTTTACTCTTACAATTGTTTTGCGTTTGAAACACCTATCCGAAGGATGAGTGTGTTGTCCACAATGCTCGCAAGGATGAAGACCGAAACACTGATCTTCAATGTGGCCAACTCGCTGACAACGTTGGCATATCAGAATCTGCTCTTGAACTAGAGCAGGTGAATGTGAACCATCTTGTAGCAATCCATCACTCTAGAACTGGATCGGTTTGGTGTAATCTGGATTATGAAAGGTGATATCCTTTTCATATCCAATACCGGTTATGTGCGTGTTGTTTACGATTTCTTCCCAAGTTCTGATGATTCGCTTGGAAAGAGGAAGTTGATCTGTACTTGAATTTGGAGCTGGCTCACTGAGTGGTTGTTGTGTTGGTTGTTGATCTAAATAGGTATCATCATCTTCTTCATCTTCAAAAAGAGGGTTTTGAAAAACAGCGAGTTCATAATGTTGTTGAAGATTCCTTAGCTCAAGTGCATCATGAAGAAGTTGATTTTGAGTTTGCAACAATGCTTCTTTGGCTTGCATAACTTGTAAGCAAGTTACAAGAGACTACAAAGTGGTTTTGTCAATGGTGATTGTATTGTCCATAGAGGAGAGGATTAGAGTGTTTAGTAACTCTAACAGTTCCTCAACTCGAGCCATTTTAAAGACAAAAATAGACTCAACACATGAGGGGTGTTGGATTCTACCGAAAATGCACCCGTTTACAATGACTTAATTCAATCTTCGTTTCAGAAAGCACAAGTATACTTACAATTGATTTGATCTTCACGAAATGAGTATGGCACCTCTTCAGCGTTTTCTCCAGGCTTTACAATGTGAACTCAAAGGAAACTATCCTCCTCGTGGCTGGAAATATCCGGTGCCATGAAGCAGTGGTCCTCCTTTCGATATATTCAAAATCTAGTGAGCTCATTCCCAGTTTTGAGCTCATCTTCAAAAGCCTGAGATTGCCATTTTGGTACAAAATAGGATTTTCTTTATCCCGTAAATATAGTTCCTATCGAAAACCAAATATTCTTGTCTATTTGTCAAAACTATACATTCTTGGATGGCCCACTCACTATTGATCGAACATTTAAAGTGTACATGGTTTCTTGGTCACGTTGTTTTCATTCTCTATTGAGACGAAATAGATTATGTCTTCCCCACACGTGTTGATGCCAAGCTAATTGGGAAATCATACGAAGGATGGTATCTCATGTCAAAGGCAACTACCTTGAAGAGTACGTTATCGCTGGAACAAGCATTATGCGTTCATTTAACCACCATGCCAACATACTAGACACTTGAGGAGTTACAATTGATAATGTCCCATTTCATCTGCTCTATTAATATTGGCATCAGACCTTTGTTTATTCTTGTTGCAGGCATCTTGTTCAAGGCGCATCCTAATAGTCTTGAGTGTTCTCGTTTATTCAAAAAACTAAGATCTTCTTTGTGGATCACTTATCTTGGTTAAAAGGCAACAATCATTTAACCACACGCATATTCCCTACAACAGGTCGCATCCATACAAGTGTTGCATTTATTTCCATTCATCCACAGGTTGATGAGGTCGATGTGCAATTGCACAATGAGGATTTGAGAATTGAAAGAAAGAAAGAAAGAATTTTTAACATCCACGAGGCTAAAAAAATAGCCTATGGGACAGATTGTTTTTCCATCTGCCTTTTGTGTTCTGCCCTTTTCCTGTGAAGTTTTACAATAATCGCTCCTAGCTTATCAACAAACTCTTGGATGAATAGATTATCCCAAGAACTAGCTGCCAGAATACCTGCATAATTTGATACTTAACGATTAGGTGAAGGAGGAGATCACCATGTAAATACAACAAGCAGTGTTGTTCGAGTCACTCACATTTCGACGGGCAGTCTCATAACCATTCAGATGAGCGGTCAACACAAGAAAAAATCTAAAGAATTGAAATTTCTATGTGTGAAAATTTATTAAATGGAAAGGAAAAGACTCCACTCCAGCCAGTCTAAACTGTGTTCTGAACAAATACCTCCATTCCAACAACGAGTTAGGAGGGCAGTCAAGCTATATCCTGCGTGGAGGAAGATCGAGCTACTGTTCACGTTGGGTAGCCACGCGAAATACTGTCGTCGGATTGATTCTCTTGGAGCCTAACATTGAACAAAACACATGTTTCTTGCAATTTGTTGTTGAATATGCTATCCCATGCCCCACAGTGGGCGCCAAACACCAAAACCCTAACCATAATCCTGAAGAAGTGCACGAAGACTCCCAGGTATGAGTTCAAACTGCTACGTGGGTGAACTACAAGGTTAGAACCCTAATTCGTGGTCGTTTAGGCATAGGGTAGACAGACCGAATGGAAGAGAAAGTTTCAGGAATGAAAAACGCCCCTGGACGATGTCTTGCAAATTAGGTTTTCTTGTCTTTAGAAGGCTAGAATGAATGAACCAATGGAACACAGACTGGCTACGCACAGTCGTCATAGGCAGGCAGTCCAAAAGCACAGATAGGGAATCGACCAGAGAACGCAGAAGCCAAAGGGACGCTTTCTGCAACGAGGGGAGAGGAAACGCCCAAGTAGACAAATGGACAGACATAGACATTTCTGACATTTCAACTATGCACAATAGCGAAATTCAGGCCAAAAGACTACTGGCTCTGATACCACTATTGGACTACGCAAATAAAGATAAATGTTTGATGCATTTATTAATCAGTATGATACAAACATATATACAATGATGTGACCCTTGGATTCATCTTCCAAGGTCTCATGGACTCCCAATGACAGGTTCACGTCTAGTGACCTTTCATATCCATTCTCCGAGTAACCCTTAACGGTTTATGTTTTCAACACACACACACACACACACATATATATATATATATATCTTCTAGGGTTAGCTCAAGTAGTTATGAGCTAGACGTTTGATATCTCCCTTAAAGTTAGGAAGGTCTAACTCTCTTGATCCCCTTAGGGTTAAGCTACATAATCAGGGTTGATGGTTAAATTGAAGAGGTCATGGATTTGACTCTCTTAATCCCCTTGGGATTAAGTTACATAATCAAGGTCGATGGTTAAGTTGGGGAGGTCACAGATTCGACTCTCTTGATCTCATCAAGGTTAAGTTCGTAAACACAAAAAAAAATCAAAAAATATTCTCTTTATATGTATGTATGTATACTTGCCAAAATATAAACTAAACATTTAAAAATTACTTTAAGAAATAACAGGTGGGGCTCAAACAAGTTGTTCGACTGCCACCTTACATTCAAACGATGACCCACCAAGTCTGGCACATGTGGAAGGTACAAGTATCAACATAAATCTAAGGCAAGGTTGTGAGGGGCAGGACAATTCCTTATCCAACCTTCTGCAAATATGATGAGAGTTGGAGAGATGCAAGGTCGCGAGTACATCAATGCAATTGGTGGAGGTGGTTTCAAACGGAACTTCTTGAACGTTTGGAGCATTGGGAAGGATGATAGCGTGGAGTGGTTGTAGGGGGAAACAAAGTTACCGACTTAACAAGCACTGTGACCTCAAAACAAGAACTCTACTGCAAAAAACCCATATTTTTGTGTCAAAAACACCAAAATCAACCCTCGTTTCAAAAAATGGTGTTACCAGTAGCACCACTTTTTTGCAGGGTGGTTAAAATTGACACTTAATTGAAATAGTCGCCTCAATAATTGTCTTGACAACAATACCATTGCATAAAATTGAGCCTTAAATCAAAAAGTGATGCTACCGATAGCACCCTTCTTATTTTTGGAGTTAAAATTGTGATTTAATTGAAACAGTCGCCCCGATCATTGGTACTTTCACGAACAAAGAACTTCAAATTAGCTTGTAAATTGAAAATGGAATTTTATTTGTTAATCAATTTTTTTTTTTTTTAATTTACATGAAAAAAATGAAAAAAGAAACTCCACATACATGTTTCTTTTTTTCTTTAAAGTAAAAAACACATTTTTCGTTAAGTTGGTAACTTTGTTGGCAATGTTCTGGAGCAATAATGGTTTTATACAAGTGAAAAATCCTCTCCAAAGATGGCTGAAAGGCAACTCATTTAAAGTCGGTCTAGTGGATGGATTTTCGACGTGAATGGGAATGGGCCAGAAGATGGATCACCCACTGTCTTTTTCTTCCATTAGCTCCAGGTCACTGGTTTTTCATTCTTAGGTTTTGGTGGTGGTTGACAGAGGGTTTCATTCTAGTGTTGAGTGTGGTATTTTTGAAAGGCTTTAACTTTGTTTCCACTCTAACAGTAAGTTTTGGGGCTCTGTTAGTCCCTTGGTCAGTATCTCGCCCCTTTGCAGGGCTCAGTTACTCCTCTGATCAGTGTTTGAAAGAGGATTTCAATATGCTTCTAAGTATGGTGTTTGTGAGAGACTTTGGTTTTGTTTCCACTTTCGGGGCTCTATCACTATCATAATTGATTTCTCACCTCTTTTCATCCCTACTCGGTTACAGACTACAGCCTCAATGTTTGTTCCATCATTTCAGTTGGAGGTTATCTCTTGATAGTATGGTTTGTGGCATAGCCTCATAGGTAAGAGTGTGTGGGCACCTAAAAGGAAGGCTAGGGTGATGGTGGGCAGACCCACTACCTCAAAGGATCCATTGCTCTCATCCATAGCTATAGAGGACATGTGGGAAACAGAGAAGTTGTTCAAAGGAAAATTTCTAGTTGAGGCCAAGAGGAGATAAAGGAGCCTGGAAAGGAAGTTCGAGCTATACAACAGACCCTCTCAAAGGACCAGATTCTGTAAGAAGTTGAGGGGTTGGTTAAAGACCCGGTTTATTCAAAAACCAGGAGGACCAAGTTTTTCAAATTGGCAAAGACATATTGGCTGGTAAAAACGCTAATTTCCCAAGCCTTGGGTAACACAAGGAGGGAGCTCCAGGACATTCTCCATACAATCCAATTTTTTTAAGAAAAATTTGAAGCCATGTGCAAGGGGTTCTTTGGTATTGGTATCTTGGTCTCACAGGTTGGGGAGGTGGCGACGCGTCCAAGCAATAGAAGACTCCATCAGGCTCAAAAGGCGCTCAAGCAAACCCCATATCCTAAATGATGAACCTCATTCCACTGACACTACATGGGAACAGAGCATGGAAACTGACCTATTGGTTGAATCTTTCAGAGAGGATGGACTTCACTCTCGTCAGGCATGATATCTATTTTATCTTGTCTTTCTCAATATTTTTTTATAACATAGACAACATAGTCAGTTTATCCCGATTTATAGTCTCTTTTTATAAATGTTTTGTTACAAAACTATGAAAAGATGGCCATGAACAATTTTAATGATTCTTTAGTGGTAGGGGTTCTAATTTCCGACCCCTACCAAAAACCCCCTACCAGAAATGACTATCATTTTTTTTGTATATATAATATAAGGATTTAGGAACGTTTTTTAATTTGAAAAAAAAAATAATAAGTTATATGAAACACCATCTTTCTACATATAAAATTTGGAATAAAATGACATCTTTTTCCCAAGGTTTTGGAATTTAAAGGTTTTAAAAAAGCGAACTTTTTAACAATTTCAAGCTTCTCTTGCATTGTTACCTGAACTCAACTTTATGAGTCCCAAGGTGTGGGATCACCCACATACTTTGCAAGACAATCTCTACTTTAACTCCAAAGAATTGTCTTCAATTAAAGTAAAACCTGTTCTGCTGTAAAACTCTGCTGCAGTGTAACTGGAGCCAGCTTGTTTAACAGCATTCTGGCCTGCTGAACTTTAATAACAAAGGGGAAGAATTTCCGAATAAAGTCATCAATTATCCATCACACAATGGACGTGCAGAAGTGGTCCTTGTACCAAGAAAGCTAAATCAATTAACTATTTTCCCCAAATTAAAATTGGTGTAATATGTTGTCGGCTTAATAAAGAGGTGGGAAGGATGAAAACCTTGTGTCATGGCAACAATCTCCACTGAAGCTAGGCCAAACAAACACCTCTGTCGCCAGTTGTCGTGACAACAATCTCCACTGTAGCTAGGCCAAGCACCTCTGTCGCCAGTTGTCGTGACAACAATCTCCACTGTAGCTAGGCTAAGCACCTCTGTCGCAAGTAAACTCTTGACAATTTCTGAATTCATCTTATAAACAGCCTACTCAGAGTTGGGAACTTCTAGAAAACTCCTCTGAGTAGACAATAATATTGCATAATGTGTGTGCTTCGAAGTAGAGATCTAAGAGATAACTCATGTATGTTTCTAGAGATCTCAGCTACTCTTCATCAATCGTGCCTCCCTAAACCTGGCGAATTCGCAAATGGTTATTTTTTGTAATTAGAAAAAATTAAATTTGCCTAGGAAAGGCAAACCAGTAAACCCTTATAATGTCAGGGATGACTGTTTAAGAACTAAATAAGCAGCTAGAAAGCCCTCAAAAACATTTATCGTGCAGACCAGCCTACTCCGACATAATTACTGGATCGGACTCTACATTACATTTGAAATTATACTTATAGCACTTATGTGACAAAAATAAGAACACGAGCAAAAAATTCAAACAAGACCAACTGATTGGATAACTTGAGAGAATTGTACAAATGAATCTGAAAAAATTATAAAAGAGGCATGGACAGAGCAGACAAAAAAAAAGTCAAGACAAACTTTGATCAAGATGTTCTAGTATGTCAATTTCCATTATGAATATTCAAAAAAAATATGTAGCTAACAATTTATTGATTCTATAACACAGGTCCAGAAAATGATTTCAACTTTGTCATATTCTGAAAACATCCTGAATTCTCATCCTCGATCTCTTGACGGATGTCGCATGTTTAACGCTTTGTTAATCACAAGAGGAAGTCCATCTTTTGAACCATTTTCATGCCGTGTAAAATATGAAAGACTCGTAATTAAACCCCTCTTTCCAGGCCACTTTCTTTTCTATTCATAATTGACCAGGACTATCTAACACAACAGCCTTGAAAGACAAAATGTCAAAGAACCAATGCATTTAAGTTGACTGCAATAGTTTTATCTAAATTACCACTGATGATCAATGGAAACTATATTAAGCAATCAGATTTTCTGAATGTGTATAAGAGGTTCCAACATATGAATTCCAATATTTTAACATATCTGAGTTCACACAAATATAAAGACCATATATGGTCAAATCCATTGATCAAGAAAAAAGTTACAGGAAATTCCTTTTATATATTAGTAATAAAGTTCCACACAAATCTAAAAGAATTAACTAATATTTTCCCTCTTATTGCATATTATTAAAACACAATATTTTACAGTACAAGTGCCAAGTCCAAAATCTGAAAGCCTTCCTAGGCCTCAATGCTCCAGTGAAGACTCACATTGCAGCTAACAAGGAAAAAGCTGATCTGGCACGAGTAATGTGACCTATCAATGTCTTTGCAGAACATCAATTCAGATGTGTGGGTTTATTCACAGATACACCCTGACAAATCCCTTCTCTTTTGCTCCAACAAATGCTTATGATGTCGAACCAAAAAGTTAATTATAATCCAAACCAAGTGACAAACTCAATTTCTCTAATAATATTTTCTTGACTTGGTAACATGACAATCTATGTGGAATAGTGGATGACTTTATCGTCTTTCCCACCAGTCTGGGATTTTCAGTCTTTTGGTTCGGTGTATAGCCAAATTAACAGCAGGAAGTTTGCGATGTATCTGCCTCCACAACATATTAACGGCATCATCTTTTATGGGTGGATACTGGTATTCAAAGTGGTGTGCAACCTGCTTCAACTTGTTCCACATTTTTAACCATTTTTCCTTTGGAAATGTCTCTAGCTTCTGCATCAAATATCCAGGCCTCAATGCTTCTTTTACTGAAAAGAATAGTGAGAACTCTTGGTAATCAATTTCATCTTCAAATGGGAGTTCAATCCGATCACTCACAATAACAGGAACACAGTGGCTTACAATGGCGTCAAACAAGCGACACGAGGAAGGGGTGTCACCTGCAGGGTGTAAGCAGAACCGTGATGAGCGCATACCTTGCTTGGCCTGGAAAGCAAAAGGAAGGACAAACTGATCAGTGTAAAATACATAAATGATAAGATAGTTGATGAAAATAAATCATCTACAAAAAATGGAAACCAAAATTTGGGATAGATTTGAGGTATGATGCACTCGCTCAGAGTTTTATGTATTTGGACAAGGATGGTCATAAAAGGAAATTTGACCAGAGAGGCATTTGCTTATTGAGTCCGACTGTTTTCTCTTTAAATGTTCCCCAATTCTACACAACTAAAATAGAGAACACAATAGCTCATGGTGAACAATGAATCAGTCAGCCATTCCAGGGCCATTTAACAGAAAGCAAAGATTAAGATAATACTCCAGTTGAAAGGGAATCCAGCCTCCCCTATAGGTAATGATCACTAAGACAAACTCTAATGATTAAGTTTCATTGATTTTATCGAACTAAGAAATTTATAAGTGAAGTTGAATCAATACCTTCATCCCCATTCCAATTTGACTATTGACTATGAGCATCCCATAAAGTGTTGATGACAAAAGCATGGGGAAGTCCAACAATAGTATAACTTGCCACTCCAATGGTGTTCATGTCTTGCACAGTAACATGAACACGGAAACAACCAATCACGTGAGGATGAAATTAGTAATCCATTTTCCACGTTGAATTTGACCAGAGAATAAGAAGGCATTGCTGCAAATGTAGAGACTGATTCTCATGGGAAAGGAGTTTCACATGGTCATTCAGGCCCACAGATGAATTCTCACGAGGACACACTTCAGGAAGTTCTATCAAAGATGGCAAGCATTGCAGGTTGTGGATGACTAGACTTTAGTAAAATTTTAACAGACTAGAGAAAGATAAACAATTTATGGCTGAAGTTGAATAAACACCTTATCTCCATTCCAATTTCACTAATGGCTTGGAACATCCCATAAGTTGTGGATGACAAAAGCATGGGGAAGTCCAACAATGGTATAACTTGGTAGTACTATGGTGTTTATGTCTTGCATGGTAACATGAACATGAAATAACCAATGATGTGAAGATGAAATTAATAAGCCATTTTCCAAGTTAAATCTTGACCAGAGCATAGAGGACATAGCTGCAAAAGTAGAGACAGATTATCATGGAAGAGGAGTTTTGCATGGTCATTCGGGCCCATAGATGAATTCTTGCAAGGACACACTTCAGGAAGTTTTATCAAAGATGGCTAGCATTGCAGGTTGTGGACCAAAGAAAGAGAAGATTTGACAAGTTGCTGATATTCTGAAGGAATAGGAAGGAATAAATTTGAAGACAAATGATCAAAATGATGAAAAATATTGCATTTGTTCACTCCCTACTACATTCTGATATGTTTTTAATGGCTAGTACAAGAGTTCTTCTAAGCATATTGCCACATAGAATGATCCAAAGAGGGATTGGAGAAAAAATTTAAAAATCAAGTTATTACAAGTGTTAGCCTATGGCTTACCTTTACCAATCACTAAGTCTAAATTGTCACCATATATTTGTATTATTCATTTAGGATATTAGTAATATATCCTCAAGTGATGACTAATGAGTTAGTTAAGATTGCCTAGCCTAGTCATCATGCATGATTTTAGGATCTAGAGCAAATCTCTCTATGAGGTGGCATCACCCATTGTACTATAAATATGTAACATTGGAGTGAATAAATATGTGTTGGCTATTATGCCTTTTCCGCCATGTTGCTGTTATTGTCTCTATTTTGTCAATTGTTATTGTTGTGTTTAATTTCTTCAATTGGTATCAGAGCACTTATGATCTTAAGGCCTGGTAATTATGGTAGTTTTCCATAGA
>SNQJ01S0002704.1:156507-178372 GCA_010110895.2 Picea sitchensis | reverse complement strand
CAAGTGATGACTAATGAGTTAGTTAAGATTGCCTAGCCTAGTCATCATGCATGATTTTAGGATCTAGAGCAAATCTCTCTATGAGGTGGCATCACCCATTGTACTATAAATATGTAACATTGGAGTGAATAAATATGTGTTGGTTATTATGCCTTTTCCGCCATGTTGCTGTTATTGTCTCTATTTTGTCAATTGTTATTGTTGTGTTTAATTTCTTCAACAAGATGATGGTGAAGTGTTCAATGGGATTTATTATTTGAAGGAGAAACATGAGGACAATGTTGGATTATACTGTCAATGGCTAAAGGCCCTAACAAAGAAATTGAAGTATGCACCTACAATGGTTTCAAAAAGAGATGGTTCATGGAAGGATTGTTGTCTGAAAAAATGGAATTTTGTAAGTAGTTTGGGTTACCGGATCCGCGGGGGCCAAATGAAGGAAACACGGATCCCCGGATCCGGATCCGGATCCGCCTGGATCCGTGTAGGATCCGCCAGGGAGACGGTTCGAGAAGATCATGAAACACTACCTGTGGATTGGAGGCGTTTCACCCAGCACAACACGTGGTTTTGGAGGCGGATCCGGCTTTTTGGCATCTTGGAGTTTTCGATTAGAGTTTCCCACTATTGGTTGTGTAGCTGAATGACCTTTCCAAGATTGTTGTGTGTAAGAGGGTGATAGGGCGACTGTTTCAAGAGAGTACGAGGCTACACTGATAGATTTGTCCCTTTTTAATTTTATTAAATTAAAATCGTATTTCTCCAGAAAGAGAAATGCTCGGTACCGTATTGATGAAAGGAAGTGCTTTTATCGGGGAAGCTAGTAACAGGCTCAACTCGGGGCGGAGTGTGATGTCCCGTTCCCAAGAGTAGGCCAGCAGGGAGTGACTTAGTAGTCTATATGTTCCCATAGACTATAGTCAGGCACAAACAGGGAACAAGATGGAGAAATAAGGAGGAATTAATGGATAAACGATGAATTAAGCCAAAATACTTTGGAAAAGTCACTTAAGCCTAAGTCAACAAAGAATTATAATGAAAAGGTATTAAAGGGGGACTTAATTAATTAATTAATCACTTTAGGAGGAAAAGCGCCTAGCTTAAGTGAGGTCAATGGTGAATTAGATTGGGAAAGGTATAAAGGGAGGAATTTGACCTAATTCCTCATTATGCATTGTTATGATTTGATGTTGAGAGTTCCCAGAGGAGGAGGAGAGATGACCTTACTGTTTTGTGGATTTTTGGAGGAAACCACCACCATTGATCGGTTTCGATGTTGAGAGACACCCTAACCCATCGAAGATACCATCCAGGTATTTCATCGTACTTTTCAGGAGTATCCATTGCTGAGTGCGCAGCTCAGCCAATGAGGGCGCAAGTCAGTTTGAGGGTTTGGAGAGTTGCACGAGATCCGTATCCAGATTGCAGTTTCCTTCCAACCCATTTGAGATCCAGCCAAGGCGCTTTTATTGAGCCATCTATCTTCAAATTCTGACGGTTGAATCTTGCAGATCGACTCATTCAGCCATTTAGGGCGCAACTCTTCGGGACAGACATTTGGTGTTGCACGCAGAGTTTCAGAGCAGATCCGGACAAATCCTTTCGACCCATTTCCTTATTTGGCGAGACGATCGTTTTGAGCCATATAGCAACAGATTCCGTAGGTGGAATCCTTTGGGGTGCATCCAGTGCTCTAGGAGGTGCGCAAACCCCCCAGGGGTCCAAATCCAGTGCCTTAGAGACCAGATTCGAGATCCGGCACTCACCCATTTCAGTCTAGAGGCCAGGGCGCTTCTTTTGGAGCAGTTTCCAGCGTATTCCGACGGTCTGAACTTGCAGACGATTTCTCCAGCTGGTAGCGGTTACCGTACTTCGCTGGAATCGCATATTTTCGCCGATCTATCTGTGCATGCATCGGATCTGCTATCATCTTCTGATCACGGGTATTTTTATGTTATTTGATTGTATTCCAGTACTAATCCATGAGATCTGGCTGACGTTTATATTCTATATTTCCAGTAGGCTATTGTATTTCCATGCTCGAACCGTATTATACATGATATTGGGCAGTTGATGTCTTTACTTCTGCATGCATCATTTATATGTTGTTTAAACCATAAATATGCAACATGCGCATGCAATAACCAACATGCACATGCAATAACCCACATGCACATGCAATAACCATCAAGATCTCAAACATACAACTGAAACGCATCCAGAAACCCCCAGTGTATCAGATCTACAAGATAGAATAATAGATCAGTAGCAAATATCTCGATCAGCGGGATCAGAGATATTTCACGGAGCTTCATCAGACATGGTGCTAATCAATTTTGACGAAAAAGACAAAATCGTCAAAAAGAAGACGTCAGCAAGTAAAGAACGCATAATGATGTTGCATGTGAACAGAAAAGCATAAATGCATATACAATATACATTGTTTTGAATATGATAGTGCGCCTAAAAATACGGGTCGAACTGAGAAACCCTCAGTGAGATAGGATGCGTGAACCAATCTGAGAATACTGTTTTTCATCGGATGCCCATACTGGAAACTTTCTGATAGCCGGAAACAGTGAATGTAGCTGTGGATTATTATTAAATTAAACTTTTAATAATATGCCCTTTTTAATATACTATTAAATTAAAGTTTTAAAAATATGCCAATTGTTATTAAATAAACTTCTCCTTTTTTTAATATATTATTAAATTAAACTTTTAATAATATGTCTTTTTTAATATATTATTAAATTAAACTTTTAAAAATATGTCAATAGTTATGAAATAAATTTGTAATTTTTTAATATATTATTAAATTAAACTTTTAAAAATATGCCAATAGTTATGAAATAAATTTGTAAATTATAATAAATGTAAATTTTATATTAACATAAATTTGTAAATTATAATAAATGTAAAGTTTATATTAACATAAATTTATAATCATAAATTATAATAGATGTAAAGTTTATATTAACATAAATTTATAATCATAATAGGTGTAATGTTTATAATAATATAAACTATTATGTAGATGTAACAATTAATTAATTTTATAATATCTAATAATATAGATACATATAAAGTAATTATTACCAACTAGGGTACTATGAAGTAAATAAATTTTGCATAATATAAGGGGAATGATATTTAAGTACCAATTAATAATCTTTTATATTTATATTATTGCTTAATTATTACTTTTATTACTTGGTACTTTATTACATAGTGATACAATAAAGTATTTCCTCCTAAGTATTTTATATGTAGTCTAATAGTGAAGAACAAGTGTTTCCTCCTAAGAGATCACAACTTCAAAGGGGGTTAGGGTATGTATACCTCTGTAGACTTTACCTCGAATATATATTTTTTAAATTAAAAAAATACTATTATATTTTTGTACTTGATGTATCCTCGCCGTATCTGAATCCTGGCTTTTCAAAAATCTAACAGATCCATATCCGGATCCGAATCCGTATCTGTATCTGTATTTGGATCCTGGTAACATAGAGTTTGGCTAACATCCCATGATGACATTGTCACCCAAGATTTGAACATAGAGACACAAGACATGATAGAGGCTCGAGTGAAGTCCCCCAACAGAGATGGAGGCAACAATCCATCATTAAATACAGCCTTCCATAAGGACATGATGTGTATAATTAAAGAATTAAAAGTAAAGGAAAAACAAAAAAATCTGGTGCATGAGATGTGGAATGGAAGGTCAAGAATTGTCCACAAAATTCAAGTATTATGATATTTGCAATATAAAGATGACTCACTTGAAGAATGTCATTACAATATGAAGGATAAGAAGTTGTGGAAAAAAACATGTATTCATATTTTAAAGATAAGCTAAGAAGATGCAAAGGAGGAACACGTGGGGAATATAGAAACCATTAGTCAAGTAACACACAAGATAAGATAAGATAATTTTATTAATGTCTGATTGATGACCACAAAAGTAGGTCAAAGGGATTGTTGATTACAATGATGTCATTACAAAGCACGAGTACCAAAAGGTCTCCTATAAAAGGCAAGATGCAGAAAGTAAAGTAGAGTATGGTAGAGTAGAGAGTGAGAGCCAAGTTGAGGCATGAACAACCCTCGACTCCAATCCCAAAAACCCGCTCTAAGATGGAGAAGTATAGGAGGAGAAGATCCAAGAATAAGAACCAAAAGTAATGAGGTATGTATGTCATGGAATAAACTCATCTCTCCTAACATTTGAAGCCGAATGAAGAAAGCTCAATATAGTATGATGTCTAGAGGAAGAACTGGTCGGTTTTCTAGACCGTCCACTGCGTTGTTGTCTGGAGGAGGTAGTTTGTCGCTGAGGCCTGGGGGATCTCGCCCATCTCCTAAGGAGGAATCTAATCTGGTCATGTTGCTGAAATCTCGTGGGATAGGGGAAGACCCCACGGGTCCGCACTGATCAGGAGTCCAAAGTTATGTTGATATCAATCTATCTCTTAGTGCCCCTTCTCGAGGGTAGCACCATGAAGAAGGAAGTAATTTGTTGCTAGGTAGAGTTTGATCTAGTAGGAGGATGAAGAAAATGAGCTCAAAGCCTGAGAGTTTCCTACATGTATAAGGCCAAGCATCTTTGGTCAAAATATCTAAAGAAGCCAATAAGGGTATGAGTCCCTCTAAATAGGCAATGGAACCTCCCCCTAATCTCATAGTAGATGGGGCAACAAAAGATGAAGTGCTCCTTAGTCTCGACCTCCTATAGATGGCATAGCTGGCAGATCCTATCTTATCAATCAATTTGGTGGTCTGTCTCTACTCGAAGTGTATGAGAACCCACTCTAGACTATCCTAGGGGAATGCGAAGAGTGTGCACCGAATGATGGAGTGTATACTTCGGTCTGAATGCCCGTGGACTCTAAAAGATTTGAAACCCCTATGACCCAACCTTGAACCCGCCCAAAGGGCTAGCAAGGGAAATGGTCTCTGAAGAACAATAGGCCAAGTATGGGTATCGGTCTTTCCCCTTCACTGATTCAGTGAAGCTCCGGATGTAATGAAGAAAAATAACTAGTTTGAACATTGTCTCGAGTCGGAATGGTCGGGCCCCAAACTCTGCTAGGATGATGTGTTGAGGGACTATCTGCTTGCATGTAATGATGCACCGGAGGAGAAGGGTCAGGACTCTCTCAGTTGAGGCCCAATCAGACTCAAGTAAAGAAGGCCCCCAAATCTCTAAGCCATAGAGAACAATGCGTCGGATAATGGAGTCCATGAGGGACATCTTGGATGAGATGTCCTGAAAAAAGTGTCAGAAGCACCATCTCTCGAGAAGAGATAAGGATCCGTAACTCTTGTTGATCCGAGGCTGGAGTGTCGGTTACAAACTAAAACAGAGTCCTGGGAATTGCACCCCCAAGTATGTGTAGGTGTTGGTGATCTCAATCTCCTCCCCTCTAAGGAAGAAATGAAGGTTTGAGGTCTTCTTCAACCCATTGAAGATCATAACCTTGGTTTTACCCACGTCATCAACACAGAGCAAGATGGATATCAAAACCTAGTGGAGGAGGCACCCATCTTTGTCTTGGATATGCTCATGAAGAAAGGCCTCCAACTCATCAATGCAAATCCCAAACAAGGTGGGGGACAGGGGGCAACCCTATTTAACCCCAATGGTACTCCTAATGAAATTGGACATCTCGTGAACTGTGTAGAGACAACCAAGGACCAACTCATATAGGCGCATGATGGAAGTCAATAGGGTCTTGGAAATGCCAATGTATTTCATCCTTTGGAACAAGGCTTCTCTCAGGACGAAGTCAAAAGCTTTTCGAAAATCTACAAAGCAACAGTAGACTTTCGAAGAACGATGTCATGCCTCCTCAATGATGGCTCGGAGGATAAAGATGTGATCAAATGGTTTGATGAGTGGGTCAAAAGCCTGCCTGTCCCTTAGCTCTCAGGGATCTCTGATCAAGCTCCTTAAAGAGCTTCATATGGAGAACTATGGCATAGAGCTTAAAGAATGTGTGGCCCACCATGATCGTCTTGTAGTTGTTGGGATCTGAATTGGGGCCCAATTTGTGTATCCGATGAATGATGTGATGGGATCATGCCGATAGAAAACCTATATGAAACACGTGGTTGAAGAGATCATCCAAGTGCGAAACCAGAGCATGAAGACCGTGCTTAAAGAACTCTACCTAGAAACCCTCCTCGTCTACTGATTTGTTGATGCTCATCACCAAAACAACCCCTCTAATGTCACTGTCTGAGAATATGAAGCATGAAGAAGGGGAAGAGGTAACCTGAATCTGGGGCTTCCTAGGAATATCATAGAGAGTGGATGTGTGAGAATAGGGATCTAGGGTTGAGGTCGGATGGGAGGGGAGAGTGAGGATGGTCACATGGTGCACCAGAACTGTTTGGGGGAGTGTGTAAGGGAAGTACATAAGTCTTGTCTCCTTTGAGAGACAATGAGGCGTTTCTTGCGGCGATGGAGATGATGATAGGAAGCTCTGAGGTTGTGGTAGGAGGGGTGAACATGGGTGAATGTGTGTCGAAGCTAGCGGTGGAGAGCCTTGCATTCCTCATCATAGTTTCGGTTCATAGGTAGGAGTTGTTTTTTGGGGAGGTGGAAGTGGGTCGGGTGGAGTGAGGGTAAGATTTGAGGGTTGCTTCCCAAATGATGGATGAGAGGCAGGTGTACTCAGTAGATGTAGAATCAAGTAAGGAGAACTAGAGTGTAGGGTATGGGAACAAATATTGTGCAAATTAGAAGATGCAATGAATAGGGAAATTTGGGAAGCACTACATTGATCCTTAGAAAAATAAGTGCATTCTTATGCAGTTGACCTCATGAAAATTGTCATCCCAAGCATGCAATTATAGGAGTGAACCTTTTGCAAGATGAAAATGATAAAGATCTCTTCTCTATTAAGAGAAACAAAGCCAAACAAATGAAGGTGTACCTTGACCAAGAAATTAAAAAGGAATGTGTGATTGCAACTAGGAAGGAAATTAATGAAGATAAACAAATTGTGAAATCCCTAAGAGAAACTAATGGTAAGCAAACATAATTCCGAAACAAAATAGATTAAATTATTTTACATGTAATTGTTACAAGTTGAAATCCTTGTTAAAGTAGACATACTTGAAATTCATATACCAAAGTTGGAAGAAATCTAGGGTAAGCCGATGTAGCCCACCATCATTGCAAATGTGCTTGGATGAGAAAACCACTTAGTCAGACTAAGGTGGTACACAAATGTCGGGATGTTGAACTATTTCCAACCCAAAAAGATGAGGACCTAATGAACAAAAATCAATAGTAGCACCTTCAAGAACATGATCATGGACAGTGGGTCTAAAGCAAAGATTATGTTGAAAGATTCATGGCACCAATTGAGGAAGTTGACTTTGTGGCCATTATTCTTTTCAAAATAGAAAATCCGAATGTGTGGAGGCCATTGGCATCATAATGCAACAAGCCATTGAGGAATTAGAAAAGAAGTTTGCCTTGGATTCTACAATAATTCTCATGAGGTCATGGCTTTGAAAGGCACATGCAATTCAACAATGGAAAATAGACATATGTCAATCAAGAAATATGGAAAACAAGTATTACTGACTTGAAGAATCGAGCTACAATGAAGAACTCACAATTACGAAGATAAACAATGCACCCATTGAAATGACAAAGAATGGAGTATTATTTTGAAGAACTACTCAGAAGATGAAAATCTTTCAAACAATACTCTTACAATGGAACATGAGACATTAGGAATTGTTGGCCCCAAAATATTTAACATAGAAATAGATGAAGTATATGTTGATGTTTTGTAGCATCGGGAGGTATACCGACATTGGCCTAGGTGTCGGGCATGTGGGAATCTTTGTTGGCACTCACATTGCATTTGTCATTTTGTGAAAACCCCTTGTATATTGAGTTGGGACTTGGTTGGGGCTTCACACCGACATGGTGGAATAAATAATTTCAATTCAATGTTGAGTTTAGAAGGGGTTACTAAACTCACTCATTAGACTCCTACAAAAGGAGAGGCAATGTGAAGAGACACTTTTCACATCTCATTGTGACATTATGGAGTTGGCATCAGTGAGTGAGCACTTGTGCCAAGGAGATTGGGGTGGCAATTTCGGCAAAGGAAACTCTTCACTTTGGTAAATCTGTCCTAGGGTTTTTGTTCTTCTTTTCTGAATTTTTCATCCAAGAGAGAGAGACCGCACGTGTGAGAAGAGCAGCAGAAGCAGTCTGTACGTTCCATACAGTTCGTACAGGTGATGCCAGCAGTCCATAAGGTGACGTCAACAGTCCGTACAGGTGATGTCAGCAGTCGTATAGTTGATGTCAACATGCCATACAATAGACTGTAGGGTGACGTCAGCTAGGGTTTGCAGCAAGTTTGCAAGTTCAAAGTTTTTCTGGAATTTGCTAAAGTTGTAATTTGTTGAGAGGATTGTTTTTGTCCTCAGAATTTCTCCATCAGAAAAATTTACAGAATAGAAGTTTGTGTCTCTTGTGTATGGATAATGATGCAGGAGCATCGTCAACAGCCAAATGAGCGTGAAGGCGGAAGACAGCTGGAAGACCACCAACACACGTTTTTGAAATGTTTTTGAAGCATTAATGTAATGGTTAAAGGGAAACGTACTTGCATATTGTAAACAGATCATGAGCGATTCACTCTCATCTATAGAATGTAAAGGCATTTATGCATAGTTAATGAAAGTAGGTAGGTTTGAATTATAGATTAGATAGTTTAGAAGAGTAGGAGGGAAAACGGATATAGACACCCTCACCCTTGTATCATTTGTAACATTATCATCATCATTTAGATTTTCATAAGCATAGAGCTGTAGCAGAGAGTTGTAGAGAAGAACCCATGTACAGGAGCTTTGAATTAATATATGAAGGTTTGAATCAGATTTCATGGTGTTATGATGTTTTCTGTTTATACATGGTGAATGATATGCTTACAGTTGTTTTATTCTCTCTGTTATGCATTTGTTATGATGCTATGCTGTGTATGTATGATTTCATGTTGAATGTTTGAAGTATGAGAGAGAAAGAGAATGAGTTTCAATTGTTTCTCTTCCCGAGTGAGAGTTCCTGCAAGGAGTGCAGTGAAACGTCCGCAAGGAGTGCGTTGACAAAGGTTCAGGGTTTATCTCTGAAAGCTCAGGAGGGATACTGTTGTTCTCATTCCAGCAGAAGGGCAATTGAAGCACAGAAGCCGTGCAAGGTGTGCGCAGGCTAGTTGAAAGCTAGGACTTATCAACCAAGGGGAGAGTTGAAAGACTGTTGTTGCAAAAAGTGCACAGAGTCGAAGAATCAAATACTTTGAAGTATTTGAAAGAGTGCCGCAAGGAGTGCATGAAAGAGTTCTTTGGAGATTTGAGTTTGCGAGTTAAAGCTCGAGGAGGGATAGTACCTTTGAAGTATTCAAAGGGAGACAGGATAGAAGTTATCTCACAGAAGTAAAGCTCAGGAGAGAAGACGTTGATTCATCTCGTAGAAGCCATTGAGGAAGAAATTGAACGGTCGGGATTCTCCGTGGAGAACTCGCGAAGTTGCGAGGACCGTAGGATCCAGAGAAGCTGCAAGGTGGATAGAGGTTGGATGAACTCATCCTTTTGGGTTCAAGAATCAACGAGGACCGTTGATTGTGGTCAGGTTGAGCGTTGGATCATTTCTCGAACTCGGGGTTCCCGAGTTTGGAGGTGGAAGACCAAACCCTTGGAGTCGCGAAGTTTCAAGTTGCGAGAAGCGGAGGAAGAGATCCAGGCTGTTAGATCTGAACAAGCAGGAACAACTGTGGGATCAGAAACCTCTTCGCTACATCGCATATCGGGGTTTCGGAGGTTGGGAGGAGTCAGTTTCAACTGCAGGAGTTGCGAAGTGGCGAGAGCCGAGAGCTCGTGTGAATGCATGGCACATCTGTCAGGTGGGGACCGCAAGGGTGACAGGTGGCGTGTACTCGCGCATCGAGGGGTCAACCCATAGTTGCCCTATCGCATCTCGGGATTTCGTAGGAGAAGAGCACGAGAGCTCAACGCTTCAACTCGCGAGATTGCGAGTTGTGAGAAGTGTTCAAAGGGAAGTCAACCGTCGCCTCTCGGGGTTTCACAAGGGGAGAGCGCCAAGGTTCGACACTCCAACTCACGAGGTCGCGAGTTGCGAGAGGTGCTAGTGCTTAGCCCTAGCCGACGGTCACGCGTGGAGGGCGCTGACAAGGATAGGAGCCATACTCGTATCGTCATCTCGGGTATTGGGAGTTTGGAAAAGAGGAGTCAAGGGTCTTCAACCCATGAACTCGCGAATTGCGAGTTGCGAAAGGCGCTTGCGCCAAGGCCCAGTTGGGGTCGTGTGAAGGAGAAGCTCGCACCTTGTGCCTATTCGCATAAGGGGGGGTTTCAGAAGGACCTGTGGATCGAATTTGTTGAAGGTTCCAGAGGGAATCAAAGGAACCACTTCGGCTCAAGGAGATTTGAACGATCCTATGAGAGGATCTCGGCCCGAGGGTTTGGGGGTCTGCGTTAGATAATTTCTCTCCGATCTTTGTGTTTTTTTTGTAATTTTCTGTCATAATTTCAGTGTAAAATTATTCAATGATAACAACCCTAGTTTACTATTTGAGGTCACTTGGAAGTAACTTTTAGATCTGAAATTGAATGCATTGATTTCCTGAAAATTTGACCTGGTATCAGAGCATAAGATCTAGTGAGCGAGGGAGTCATCTCTTGAGACATAAGTGGCTGCAGATTTTTTGTTCTGGGGCAGGTCACAATGGTGAGCACTCTTAGAGTGGAGGATAGGTTGGATGGGACCACTAATTTCTAGGCCTGGAAGGCTAGGATCCTTTTTCTCTTGGAAGAGAATGATCTCAAAGATTATATTGAAATGGTGGTTCCAAATCCAAAGGATGCATGGGAATTGACAGCTCATAAGAAGAGGGAAGTGAAGGCCAAGAGGGTGTTGTTGGATTCTGTGAAGGATCACTTGATTCCTCATATTTCCGAGAAGAAGACAACAAAGGATATGTATGATGCTTTGGTGGGCTTATACCAAAGCGGCAATACATGCCAGAAGTTGATTTTCAGGCACCAACTCTGATTTGTTAAGATGTACAGTTTAGATACAGTTGCTAGCTACCTCATGAGGATCACTCAAAGTTGTGATCAGCTTGTAGCCATTGGTGAGGCAGTTGATGACACAGAGTTGGTGAATGTGGCATTGAATGGTTTTCCTAGGTCTTGGGAGCCATTTGTGAAGGGGATTTGTGCACGTGAGAAGTTGCCACCATTTCACAGACTGTGGATTGATTGCATCCAGTAGGAGGCTCGGATAGAATCCAAGAACGACAAGCAGAGAGATATTGATGATGAGAACCTGGCCCTAGATGCTCATGCTAGGAAGGGCAGAAGAAACGGTTCTCCAAGGAGAGAGGCATCTCCAGAACAAAGGTAGAAGAAGGACCTTAGCAAGGTCAAGTGTTTTGCTTGTCATACGCTAGGTCACTATGCTTCACAATGTCCAAAGCAGAAGAAAGGGAAAGGGAAGCGGCAGGGATCATCAGCAGAAGTGGATGAGGTTGCAGATAGGCTTCAAAGGGAGTTCTTATTGGTCTCCTCCCTTTCTGGTGCAGATTTCGGTAGTGGGACTTGGTTGTTGGATAGTGGAGTCACATGTCATATGACAGGAGCATGGGAGTTGTTCGAGAGCTTCAGAAAGTTTGACTCAGACTTGTATGTGGAACTTGGTATGGGTACCAAGCATGCAATGCAGGGATTTGGACAATGTCATTCTGGATGGAGTCAGGAGATGTGTTAAGAGTGACAAATGTGCTATGGGTGCTAGATCTTAGGAGGAGTGTGCTTTCAGTCTCAGAGATTCTCAGATATTGAGAAGAAGGGTTATGAGGTATTATTCCGAGATGGACAGGCGTTGTTCATGCCCAAAGGATCTAGCTCAGAAAAAACAATGGTTCTTGGAGTTAGAGAGAGCAACTTGTATAGGATAAAGAGCCATCCTATGCGAGCTATGGAAAGTAGCAGAGTGACAGAGGACAAGGAACGGGTAGCTCTGAAGGTTGTGCAACTCAGAGAGAGTCAACCTTCAGGATCCGGTGGGAAGGAGCAACCTTCCAAGTCTATCAAGAGGAAGTTAGACTTCAAAGGGAGTTAGCAGGCTCAAAGGGAGAGTCAGTCGTCCAGAGGAAGTCAACCTTCAAGCTCAAGTGAGAGAGAGAAGTCTTCAAAGATTGTTAGGAATGTGTCATGGGTTGAGGAAGCTAGGCAGGATGCTCAAAAGCGGGAGGCTTCTAATAGCAGGGTGTCTTCCAAGAAGGGTCCATGTCATACAGCCAGATTTGCTTTAGTGTCAAAGGGAGCAATTGTGATAGCAGATCCAATGTTGGAGGTAGAACCACTTCCATTGTGGGAGATAGATCTACTTCTAGGTGATGGTGGATGGATTACCTCCCTCGCTAAGAGAGAGTGTTGATGTTTTGTAGCATTGGGAGGTATTCCCACATTGGCCTTGGTGTCAAGCATGTGGGAATCTTTGTTGACACTCACATTGCATTTGTCATTTTGTGAAAACCACTTGTATATTGAGTTGGGGCTTGGTTGGGGTTTCACACCCACATGGTGGAATAAATAATTCTAATTTAATGTTGAGTTTAGAAGGGGTTCCTAAACTCACTCCATAGACTCCTATAAAAGGAGAGGCAATATGAGGAAACACTTATCACATCTCATTGTAACATTATGGAGTTGGCATAAGTGAGTGAGCACTTGTGCCAAGGAGATTGGGGTGATAATTTCAACAAAGGAAATTCTTCACTTTGGCAAATCTGTCTTAGGGTTTTTGTTCTTCTTTTCTGAATTTTTCAGCCAAGAGAGAGAGGTCGCATGTGTGAGAGGAGCAACAGAAGCAGTCCGTACAGGTGACGTCAACAGGCAGTGCAGTCTGTACAGTCCGTACAGGTGACGTCAGTGTTGATATTATGGTAGCTGCGGGAGGTATTAACCTCCATGTGTAACCTTTCACAAGACTAGAATATTCCGGGAAGCAAGAGAAACCCTAAAACATTGGATAATAACCCTAGGAGACAAGTCGGCTCAAGAGAATATTTATTATTGAGTTATTAGCCTCCAGAAGTAGAAGTCGGCCCAGTCAAGTCACTTGGAGGAATATAAATAAGAGGGCGCTAGAGCTCATTTGACACACTCACTCTCACAACTGCATAAGACCAGTGGTGCGCAAGTTTGGAGAGGAGTTGCAGCTGCAGCTGCTGCAACTAGCATTTCGGTTTTGGCTTGGACTTTCTTTTTGGTTATGATTTGTACTTTTTGCCTAGTACGCTAGCTTTGGAGAGAGGTACGCTACCTTGGTTGACTATTGGTTCTAGTGTTTGCTTCCGAAATTATTCTCTTTGTCAAGGTTAAGGTGCTCGGGGGTGGCCTTTGTGCATATGATTGGGTGACAATATTGCTATATTGTCTATGGTGAAACGAGCACACCTATTATTCTAACAGTCAGCAACCGTACAACTGACATCAGCAGGCCGTACAACGGACTGCAGGGTGACGTCAGCTAGGGTTTGCAGCAGGTTTGCAAGTTGGAAGTTTTTCCAGAATTTGCTGAAGTTGTAATATGCAAAGAGGACTGTTTCTGTCCTCAAAATTTCTCAATCAGGAAAATTTACAGAACAGAAATTTGTCTCTTGTGTATGGATGATTTATCTCTCTAACCTTTATGCTTCTGCTGTAATTTTCCGTCATAATTTCAGTGTAAAATTATTCAGTGATAACAGCTCTAGTATACTGTTTGAGGTCACTTGGAAGTAATTTTCAGATCTGAAATTGAATGCATTGATTGCCTGAATATTGACAGTACATGACCCCAACCTTGCCAACAATGTAAAGGCAAGAGGATGAAGTAAGGTTGATGGACTAAAAGAACATTGAAAATCAAATTCAAATCTCATTAACGTCCAAAAAAATAAATATAGGTCAATGAGATTGGAATAGGTTAGCAAAAGAATAGCAGCCCACAAGCAAGCCCAGAAAGGGATAACTCCAACAAGACAAGAAAATACGAGAAGTACAAAAGTAGCCTAACCAGTTCAAAAAATGCCTCAGCCAAAAGAACAGTGAAAGCGGTAATAGAAAAGATATCAAAGAATGAAGACAGATGTTATTTCCATCAGTACAAAAGAGGAAATAGCCAGTCTCCCTCATCCTTGAAAGTAAGGATAGTAGACAACAATCCGAAAATGAAAAGCAACAGGAAAACAAAAGATGGAAAAAAGATGAAAGACCATACAGATATGGAAGATGGCAAGCTGAAGACAGACATTTGACTGAAAGCATGACATGAATTTTGAAGAAAATGCCCTTGGAAGTGGTAAGGCATTGCCTCCTAAATTTTCAAAATTAGAGAACGGAAATGTAAAAATTACAAAAGAGCAAGCCTGCAAGTTTGAAATTGAGAAAATATCAAATATGCAGGATAACTCTTCTTGCTCTTGAATTTTTGTACACTGTAATTTAGAGAATAGGGATAGATGGGAAATGAGGCATTTTGTATTCCCTTAGATTATGCATGCATCGCCCTGGGATTGTAAATGGGTCAATGGTTGATGGGTTCAATAGTTAGTTACTGGGATATTTTGCTTAGCTTCATGTTGTCCGTATCCCATTGTACAATATTATTCAATTAATGAAAATCTAGAGTTGATTGCTACCTAAATACTATCACACTCATGTTTTCTGAATGAATGTTCTATTTCTGTCTGAGATATTTAATTAATTTCGGCATGCCATAAAGTTAAGGACTCTGTAATTTCGGCATGCCATAACATGTGTTGCAGTTGAGCTAATTTTGCTAGTGCATTTCCAGTTTGGATCAAATTGGTATCTGGGAATCATTTCACACATAGTTGTTGGAGTTTATACACGGTTTTATGGTGAATATTTGCTCTCAGACAAAGAAAGAAATGGAGGATGAAACACATACACAGTTTATGGTGAATATTTGCTCTCAGACAAAGAAAGAAATGGAGGATGAAACACATAGTCACATTGAACTCCTCAAAGAACAAATTGGCAACCTCATTGGCAAGGACAGGAGTATGGATCGAGAAATGACTAATATTCATCAATCATTGTATACTTAAACAACCTCTGCTGCAGCACTATAAACTATTATCAATTAGAGACCCTCTGGAAGTAATCCAAACCTAAAACAAAGTAGTGGAGGAGGATTGTCACTAAATCTGGGTTCCTCTCTCAAAGTGGAAACGAAGGTGGAGATTCTGCCCTGTGCCTGTCAAATCGATGCTCCACAACTTGATGATTTGTTAAGGCAACTAGATTCCTATTATGAAGTATAGATGAAGGAAAAGTCGCCTTTGCAAAGTTGTGCATGCATGGATAAGCTTTGTTATGGTGGGAGAATTTGTGTAAGTACAGATAGACACTCAACGCCACCCAAACCATGATGTGAGCCGAGTTCAAGACCTCTACCAAGAACAAATTCTATCCCATCAACTATTGGAAGGAGCAACAATAGCATTCGCAATACCTGGAACAGATGTACAACAAGAAGTTAAACGCCTAAATCCAAGAATTCAATCACCACACCATTCAACTCAGTGATGACAAAGAATCAAAGTTGGCCACCATCTTCATTGGCGAGTGGATCATGCCAATTCAGAAGGAGCTTAAAATGTTCAACATTAGAACAGTTGGAAGAAGCCAAATAGCATTGCTTGCACTAATTCCAATCAAGGAAAGAAAATTGTTGCAAAAGATGGTGTGACCAAGAAGCCATTCA
Organism: Picea sitchensis; assembly: GCA_010110895.2. Lineage (NCBI taxonomy): Eukaryota > Viridiplantae > Streptophyta > Pinopsida > Pinales > Pinaceae > Picea > Picea sitchensis. The sequence continues at coordinate 162,537 of SNQJ01S0002704.1, read as the reverse complement.
ACAAGACCACACATAAGAATCCTAACTCCAAATTGTTGAAGGGTAGGTAAAGCATCACACCAAAGAGGAAGAATGTCCCTTTTTGGCAATTGCTGCAAGCATAGAGGACATTTAAAAGATTATTATTGGAAATTGCATCTAGGAGAAGCACTAGAAGACTACAAAAGCTAAGCATAGAGAAAAGGTAATAACAATCCCTGACATTGCGGCAGAAGGCATTTCCTTCATGTCAATAGTCCAACCTAATCACTAATAGTGCATGAAACTTTTCTCTATTAAGATCCATAGGGAACTTGTAATCTTAATTTTTGAGACTATGTTAACCCCTGGATTTTCTACTTTGGAGATCCAGAGACTATGAGCCAACATGCAGTATTTGGGCTGGCATTCAGTGATAGAGGGTTAAGAGCCAAGATGCACTATTATGGTTGTTTTTGCTTCAGGGACAGAGTTAGCACGTTTTCATAGGATTTGAGAGAGATTGTTATATATAGCAGGTGACCCTACTATTTAGGAGACAGTGACCTAAGACTTATTTGACAGTTTTGAGCATATAGAGTTGGTCCTTGCATGAAATTGAGCCCGTTGACATTTTTCCGGGGATCATCCAGGGACTTTCTATTTTTAGCAAGTTGAGCACCAAGGCTCGCATGTCAATTCTGATCGCATATTTGGAATCCTAACAGAATCAAATCCGATGAGTATGATATCCTTGACATGCGATGAGATTCTATTTTTAGCAGTGTCTATTTTTAGACATGACACATGGCGGTGTTCTCCTAGTCATCCTGGAAATTTTTTACCGTTTCCTACTTTTTAGGAGTCAGACCCTATTTTTAATAGTTTCTATTCATAGCAGGGGTGGTCGCCTCCAAAGGTGTCAAGTGGCAGGGTTAGATTCTAACATTTGGCAATGATGCAGTGACATGTGGCAGTTGGGTGGCATAATTAATGAGGGGTGCACTTTCCAAGGTTAAAAGCAAAATAATTAAGTTAATTAATGAAAGCTAAAGAAAAGGGGGGGGGTGTGGATGAGGTGGCACTCTCATGAACGTGATTGACCCAATCAAGGCTTAATCAGTCACAAAATTTTCTCTCACTCATCATAACTTCACTTTCCATGCAGTTAATTGCATTAAAAGCCTTTTAATTACCTCTTAAACGCTAAATCCCTAAAAAATAGGGTGCATTCTTCCTCCTTGGCTAGTGCATGCATATCTTGGCCAAATTTAGCCTAACAACATGTGTTTAATTCCTAATTTCTTCCTCCATGAATCTAACTCCTCTTTAAAACCTCAAGCACTTGGTTTTATCCGTCATTAATTACCTTCCCCTCCTCTTATGCGCCCCTCACTCTCCCTCTTCTCCCACATGTGTGGTGCACTATTCCACTTAACTTCGCCTTCTTCTCTCCATGCACCACCTCCTCCTTCCTATTTCCTACTCCCTAGTGCATCTCTCCACTTGTGCGCCTCTTCTACACTCTCCCCCTCACACGTGGGGTTCTATTTGTCATTCTCCCACTCCCAAGTGTGCCTCCTCCTTAAAAAATAGGGCGCAAACTCTCTCTTTCCCACTTCTCATGCACTTACACTCCTTCACTCTCACACGTGTGAGGATTGATTTGGTTTACCTTGAGCGCATGTGTTCCTCACTCATACTCACTATTTCATGTGCTTTCCTATTCCTTCTCCATCTCTCATTTGCCCTCTTGGTTTCTTGTGGTGAAGTGTGCCACCATTGCTATATATTGGAGGCTTGGTTACATTATTAAAGTCCGATTTTTGCAGCAGCAGCATACACATACTATCTCTCTCTCTCTTCTCATTCTTCTTAGACTAGCTACTCTTTCTTTGTGTGAAGATAATCATAGTGTGGGTTCTTGTGCTTGTTGATGTGGGGCAATCAGCCCTTTGGCGGCCATTAATAAAGAAGTGTTATGCTTATTTTCGAGCTTTCACTCTTGTCGGTATTGTATTTTCTCTTTATGCATTTAATTAGTAGTTCAATAACCATTTATTTTGATAAATTCTCTATCTTTTAAGTGGTTTTCTCTTCTATTCCTTCCATATTTCTCACGCTAACACTACAGGATCCCTCCAAGCAATTTTAAACTATCTTTTCCTAGCGCTTAGGCAAAGTGTTTACATGCTGTCCAAAGCATATTTGCTGCTGTTTTTGTGTGCTTTTTTGCAGAAAATCAGGTTCAAATCAGAAGCCCGGTACCTAGGGACTCCCCCCTAAGGTTAGCACGCACCAGCCCAAATGGAGAGGAGGCTTGCTCATGATAATTTGGGGCATTCTCTCCTTTAATTAGCCACTTTTCCATCACTGATTTCTTAATTATCAGATCTGATTGGAGGGCGAAAAAGTGTGCTAACAGACTAGAATCCAACAAGAGTTAGTCTTAGACACAGTAGTGGAAAAGCATAACTTGTCTACAATCTTGCATCTCGAACCCTACTCCTTGGGTTGTTTCCATAAGAACAATGAATTGCATGTCCAATGTAATGTTCCCAAGCCATTTTTTGCCCGGAACCAAGGGTTGTTTAACTATTTATTTGTTGTTTCAATGTGTTTTGCAGGTTTGCTTCATGAAGTTGAGCATTTAGGGTTTGTACTTAGAAGATCATAGCATGGAGATATAGATCTGAACATATAGCATAAGAGAATGACAAGATACAAGAAAAGAACACCAATATAGAACCAAAACTTCAGATCTCACCTTTATTTAAATAATAGAGTGATCCTGATACAATAGATCTGCAGATCTGGAAGAATACCATAAGAATAACCAAGCTGGAATAATAGCTGCTACAACAATGTCCAAAACTGAAGATAATAGCCTCCAAAGGCACCACAATAAACTGGAGAAAGGGACAAGATTAGTTTCTTTCCCTTCAAGAGCTAGATCCAATCCTCCTGGCTAAGTTGTGCTCTCATGGTTGGTTGTAGCTACTCAATATTTCGGCCTCCCTCCTAGAGACCTTCAAATGCCACCAAAATGTCTGCAACAGTAGATCGGGGAAAGACAAACCTCCTGGCCAAGTATCAAACTGAATGATGAAGATCTGACCCCTCAGATGGATGAATCCTCTTTCTGCAGTGCGCCCTCCTCTCCAACTCGTGCCAAGCTCTAATAAATCATATGACACAGAAACCTCCTCCAAAATGGGCTAGAAAGGGCGCTCTAGGCCATACAAAGAAAACCTAGAAGTCCTTAGGCCCAAAATCCTTCTCCTCTTCCTAGATCGAATGATTCTTTCTCAGATGGTGCGCCCTCCTGCTGGAAACCCCCTGAAGCTACGCATTTCCTCTTCCTATGTTGATGATTATGATCTGTACCTGTTGTAGAATGGTGAGGGAGGATTATTGCACCTTCGTGACCAAGCTTGGATCAAGTTGGGTGGGATGCTTCACCACCAAGCTAATCTCTAGGGTTTGTTATCCCAAAACCCTCAAAACGTCTTTGTGCTCGAGAGCCCAAGATGCAAAAGTAATAATAATCCAGAATGAGTGAGAGATGCACCCTCCTTTTCTTTTATACCCTGATCTAATTCTCTGTTGAGTTAGTTAACCACTTCCTAGGGTTGACTCCTTGCTTTTCCACATGTGGTCTTTTCCTTTCTTTATTTTACCTTTTTCTCCCAAAGCCAACTTAAAATATAACATTGTGCTTAGGTACGTGCTTTGGGTTTCTTGGTCCCTGTTATCGCGCAGTTTGTATTTTAGGTCACAGGCTACAGGATAGTGGACAAACTGGCGTAACAAGAACCTTCCCCACCCAATGTCACCTCGATGGGGAGGTTTTTTCTGTTTAGGGAGGTTAGCCCAGGGGAGACGTCCCCGGTAACCTGGGGTTTGAAGAGGCAATGGATACAAGGTCAAGTGTCAAGATTTCCCTCCTCGCAGGTTACCACTAGTATCAGATAGCCCGACTAATCAGCCAATAAAGAAGTAAAGTCCCTGTTGAAAATACCTGCCCGGAACAAGACAACACAATATGTATATTTGCAGGCTATAACTCAAAGGGTTAGTACTTCTTAACTATCTGATTTCATTTAATAAGCAATGTAATAGATAAGATGAAGTCAACGTTTTGCTAAATAGCCTATGAAAGATCACCAATTCATCAATATCTACCAAAATGACCAAGCCTACAGTATATCCAATCAACAATTTGCTCAGTAAATGCTTGACGTCATCATTTAATTGCCTATTTATTGGTCAAAAGGAGTGTTGCGTCAAGTATGACGTCAGCCTAGGTTAGCAGCGCTAGGGTTAGTTAGGGTTTCAAAAATTAAGTTTTAGAAGATGGTTTTGTACACCTAAAGCTCAACGTTGTAAGTCTAACCAGTGCCTTAGGGTAAAATGGAGTCAAAAGCAAGGACAAAAGGTCTCGGGAGGATTTAAATTTAGAGACTGGAAGGTAGGGTTCTAAGGTGCTGCAATGACAGGGCCCTAGAATCAAAACCCTAGGGGAAGGAGGCTCACTCCGGTGTTGCTTCAGCAAGGCCTCGTGCTCCTTCCTCCTTCTCTAAATACACTTGGCAAAACGGCTAGCTTCAAAGCATAGATTTAAGGGAGAAGGTGTTGCAAAAGCAAGGCCTTCAAACCCTAGGAGGTGAAACCCTAGGTGTAGTCCAACTAGGCCTAGGACGTCTCCTCTTTTCAACCTATAACTTCAACGCTAGCTCAGAAAAAGGGAGAAAAGTGTAGCAACGGCTAGGCTATATCTTCCTTTATCAATGGCTAAAACTATTTCTCAAACAAGGGGACATATAGCAATGACCTACTTGTGTGCTTGCTACCTAGGGTTTCAAGATTCAACAATATGATAGCAAATGTAAGAAATTAAGCCTACAACCATTCACTTAAGAAGTTTTGCATGAAAAATTCACTTACATATCATGAAGAAAGCATAATCAAACCCTAGTTGTAAACCTTCCTTGAGAGAAACACCATATATGCCAAGAGAAATCCTCCAAGAAGAGTTGTGCCTCACTTTAAAACACCAAAAGCACCAAGCTAGGGCGCAAAAGATAGTATCTCACAAGAGAGTGAGTTATGTTATGTCCAAAATGAGGAAAAACGTCCTCAATATATATCAATCAATGACCTTTCAATTAAAAAATAGGTCATTAAAACAGCCGATAAGGTTGACTACAAAATTTACACTGTTTTTAAATTAACTGCTAGAAAATGACATAAAATGAGCAAAAGGTGGGACGTCAAGCCCTTTTGAGGGAGACATTGGCCCTTTTTGGGCGTATCCAGCATCCAGAAACCAAACGTTAGCCCTTCTAGGGCTCCTCCAAGCTGCCACACGTGCCAATAACCTCATCACACTGCCACATGCTCAAGATAACGTCCAGCTCTCCTAGGTGATGTCCTGTCCATCAAGGGGCAAACGTTCCATCTGAAGTGGGTGATCACCCCTAGGCCGGGCTTAGCCAAAGTGCCCTGGGTAGAACGTCCTTCTTTCTTCATGTGCAAAGGCTCATCATAACGTTGTCCTGTCTCTGCCATCCCAACAACCATCTGATGGGCTCTTCAGCCCCATGGAGGTCCGAGCTAATCATCTCCCCATGTGTATCGATCCACTGGTACCTGTCCGTCGGGATGGTTCTGCACATCAAAAACTTCGCCCTCCATGGGCTCATTAGTCCTTGGGATCATAGCAATGTCAATCATATTTCATCATTAAATTCATCAAATACATGCATGAGACCCCTAGCATATCCTCTAAAAGCTCAAAGACATTATATTGATCTACTATACAAAGTTGAAGAAATAGACAGAACAACCTATTGGGCTAGTATCCATAAGAAGAAGAAAGTTTCCACAGAAGATTATTCAAGCCATGTAACATGAAGTGATATGGTCCAAGGATGTCCAGTCATAGTGAAGACCAGGGGTAGGTATTGTCCGTGGGTGCCTTTGTAGGAGGCGAGCTGTACCCGTCATGGATGCACTTTTTCCAAGCCCCTTTATTGCCTTTATTCTTTATTTACTGCTTTTTCTTCCTTT
>SNQJ01S0002704.1:61695-95600 GCA_010110895.2 Picea sitchensis | reverse complement strand
TAATGTTTATGCCATTATTATAGTTCTTTGCATTTCAATAGATAAGAGCATAATAAGAACAAGATCACTGAGAAATACACATTCATAAGAGACACAGCATTTATCCTGGGAAACCCTCTAGGGGAAGAAAACCCAGCAAAAACTTTCTTATCATAAATAGCTTATACAATGTTCAAGACATAACTCAAACCAATACAGATAGTCCTCCCCAAGAGATGCGCCACTCTTCTCCCTCTCTCCAACTGGTAATTGCAGCTTACCTCATAAGAGAATGAGCAAGTGAGTTGTGTGTTTCAAGTGAGGCGCTAGCGTCTTATTTATACACGACTGGCATGTGTGAAAGGTCACAATTGGCAGGGCCGACCTCTCACTCTGGGTGGATAAACCCACCTTTAATTAATTCCGGGTCTTCCATGATAACTGTTGGGGCCGACTTCTTATTCTGCCCTTTATAATTGTTCGATGACCAATCCGCAAAAGGGGATTTGGTCCTTATACAATTACCGACATGATTAATCCACAATGGGGATTTAATCCAATAATAATAAGAATGCTCTTCGCAGTTACATTATTTCAACACCTTCTTGGGAAACATCACTGTCTCATGCTATATAAGAAAGTCGACCCCTCCTCTCAACCTAGTTGGAGCTATTGGAGGATTTCTATTGTAACATCATTCTATTTGGAATAAAAGGCTTTGGAGGCTATTTTTGATGATCAAGCTTCATGTGTGGATCTCATTTGTCAATTGTGTACCAATTTGTGAGGTAATTTGATTTGTTTTTCTTGTTTGATTATTAGATCGTGGCCTTCAAGTGGAGTTGTCTCCAAGAAGGATAAGATTAGAAGAGCTAAGTCGCTTTATAATCTTGTTGTTTCCTTGTATATGAATTTTTTATGTTGCATATCCATTTCGGTTAATGAATATGCCTTCTTAAGATTTCTTATGCAATAAACACCATTCTACTAATAGTTTGTTGGCAAGAAGTATCTAAGTGTGTAGGTTCTCACAACTTGAAGAGGAAGATAGGCATTGTTGCACTCTCTTCTCCTTCAAGCCTTTCAAGAAAGACAAAAAGACCATCTTTGATCCATCAAGAAGACCCCACATTGCCCAAAGTTCCAAGGCTTTGAAGATCCTTCTCTCTTTCTCAATACATCATCATTTCTCTAGTTACCTTAAAGATCTTATATGCAAATCATTTGAATCTGATTTAAAGTTTAAAGATATTTAGTTTCAATTTTGCATATAGAGGAAAAGCTAGATCTATTTTTTGCATCTAAAAGTTTATATTTCAAAGCATAAGATCTACAGTAGGAAAAGAGTTAGTTTTGTCAATTTTCTCTTCTAAATTCATAAAGGATAAAGGCAATGTCTTTTTCTAGGTGCTTCATTTATATATTTGGCATTTAAGTGCTTGCAATTTGCTACCTTAAAACAACAACAAAAGATCCCAAGGAAGCAAGCTTTCTAGCTTGATTCCTTAGTTCCTTTTCTCAATTTTCAATAAAATTTAACTTAGAAAATTTTGGGCTTTTTATTACTAACGTCCCAAGACACTTTTAAAGTGTTTTGGGGCATATTGTACCTGTTAAGGCTAAATCTGACACCCTAGGTTTTAAGTCAACTGTAGATCAAACCTAGACTTAATTTAGGGGTTTCTATACTAAGGTCACAATGATTTCACCCCTCTCGTTTTGGGTTGGTGCATGCCAACCACAGGGAGGCTACCCTAAGGATGTGTTTCTTGATAGACATGATTAAACTTGCAAAACCACAAATCAAACAATGCACAACAAGGGCTTTGAATGAGGGTTAGTTTACCTCACCCAAAACCTGCATAAAACAATTAAAAGATTTTTTTTGGTGGAAAACTYAAGSAGAGCGAACTATTGGAAGGAAAAGGAGAGAAAATCAGCAAGAAAAGAACGCTTCAATGGTGCCAAATTGACCCCCACTGAAGGATTAGCTCCAAACACATGCAATAATTTAGAAATCAATTGGAACAACAAGAATTTAGGCCAAAAACAACACATAAAACTCTTTATTCATGTCAAATCAGAGGAATGGCTCCATCACAGAGAAAAGCCATGAACTGTTACAATGATCTCCAAAGAACTGAAAATCCAGAGCTAGAATCGAGAGAGAAAGGAGAATGAGAGAATATAGTGCTACTGCAATAGAGTGATCAACCTTCCAATTGTGGAGGACTGTTGAATATATAGCTCATTGAAGAAGAAATTCACCTTGCTCTTTCCAAACTTGGAAAAAGGTAAACCAATAATCATCATCCAAGTGGATCCCCATCCATCTGCCATGTGTCACTGCATAGATTCCTGCTAAATTTGGTGGAGCAAACTTTTCCAAGCTTTCTGGTCAAATCTGGGGGAAATTTGGAGAAGAATGGAGGTGGAATGAATCAATTATGTTGAGTAATGAAGGAATTATGGCCAAAAATGTGAGAGGGGCGCACCTTTGGGCTAAAATAAGCCATTAATGCAAGCACTAGGGGAGATAGGGTGAATGAAATATCCCTGATCTAGCTGATCTAGATATCTACTACTAAACTACGGTTTTGTCACTGAAGTCTGATACTCTGGGGGTTTCTGGATGTGTTTGAGTTATTGTGTGAACATGCTTGGTGATTTTCGCATGTGTGTTTCATTCATTAAGTGTTTTAGCAATATAAAGATAATGCATTGCAAAAGAAAGGACAACACAACTCATTGATATATATAATGAGGAAAAAAGGTAGGAAAGACAATAATAAGCTGGAAGCAAATATACTAATCATCAATTAGATCTCATGGATCATCACTGGAATACAAATCAACTAACAAGAAATACACGTGATCAGAAGAATGAAGGTTGATCTGTGCATGCACAGATAGATCGACAAAAGCATTCTCGAAGCTCACGGTAACTACTGCAGAATCTGGAAAACTCTCCATGATGGCGATACCCGTCGGAATGGACTGGAAACTGTCTCAAAAGAAGCACCCTGGCCTCTAGGTTGATCCTGGTGACTGTCAGACTGAAGATCCGACCTCTGAAGCTCAACATGTCACCCCCTGGGGGTTTGCGCACCTCTTGGATTGTGGGAGTGCGCCCTAGTGATCCCACCAGCGGAATCTGACGATGTATGACTCGAAAGATCCTCCTTGCCTCCTCTATAATGGGTTGGAAGGGTTTCCTCGGATCTGCTCCGGAATACCCTCTGGAACCCCAAATATACTTCCTCGAGAGTTGTGCCCTAACTGATTGTCTGTTGCGTTCTGGGAGATTCCACTGTCGAAAACTGACAACAAGTGGCTCAAAAGGTGCGCCTTGGCTAGCTCTCTAATGGGTCGAAAGGGATATGCAAAATATTGAATTGTCTTGTGCGGCCACACAAACCCTCTCTCTAACCCTTGCGCCCTCACTGGTTGAGTTGTGCAATCACTGAACTGGATACCTATAATGCACAGTGAAATACCTAGATGGTATCTCCGATAGGCTAGGGTGTGTCTCTCAACACTGAAACCGATCAATGGTGGTGGTTTCCTCCAGAAATCCACAAAACAATAAGGGGGTTAATTTCCTCCTCTGCAAATATCTCAACATCAAATCATAGCATAATGAGGAATTAGGTTGAATTCTTCCCTTTATACTCTTCCCGATCTAATTTATCATTGACATCACTTAAGCTAGGCGCTTTTCCTCCAAATGTGAGTAATTAATTAATTAAGTCCTCCTTTAACACCCTTTCGTTCTATTTCTTCGATGACTTAGGTTTAAGTGACTTTTCCTATGCATTTTGTCTTAATTCATCGTTTAGCCACCAAATCACCCATATTTATCCTCTTGTTCCCTGTTTGTGCATGACTATAGTCTACGAGAACAAATAGACTACTAAGTCACTCCCTGTTGGCCTACTCTTGGGAATGGGACATCACAGTCCTCCCTTCTCGAGATTGCTTGTCCGCAAGCAACATCAATCATGGGTGTTGCAAAATATGCTCTCCCTCCCATGTGGCATCCTCCACTGGAAGACCCCTCCATCTAACCAAGCACTCCCTAATGACCCTGCTCCTCATCCTGCGCTCTCTTTGCTCGAGCACCTCCTCCGACACTAGCTCCAGCTGGCCCTCCTCATCCAAGGGTGGCAACTCCTCTGAAATGTTGATCTGTTGTCCCACTGCCTTTTTAAGGCAAGAAACGTGAAAGATGTTATGAATCTTTCTATGCTCCGGTAGCTCTAGCTCGTATGCCACCTCGCCTATCCTCCCGATGACTCTATATGGCCCATAAAATTTCGGCTTCAGCTTCTCTGCTTCGCTCCTCTTCAAGGAGGACTGTTTGTATGGATGTAATCGCAAAAAAAACAAATCCCCTACCTCGAAACTATGCTCGAATCTCTTCCAGTCTGCATAGATCTTCTGTTGATTCTGAGTTGTCTGCAAGTTTTCTCTCACTGCCTACAGAATCCTCTGGCTCTCCTCCATCCAGTCTTTGGCCCCCGGGACCTTGCTATCCCCAAACACAGTCTCCACAAAAGAGGGTGCATAGTATCCATGCAATGCTCTGAATGGTGACATCCTGATAGACATATGGTAAGTCGTGTTGTAGCAATACTCAAAAAGGCAACTATCTCACCCATGTGCATTGTTGCCCTCCCACATAGTTCCTCAGATACCCCTCCACCCATTTGTTGACGATCTCTATCTGTCCATCTGTCTGTGGGTGGTAGCTAGATCTCGTAGCTAGCTTTGTGCCTGCCAACCGAAAAACCTCCTGCCAAAACGCGTTGAGGAAGCGCCCATCTCTATCACTGACTATTTGCTTGGGTAAACTGTGCAACAGGAATACCTCTCTCAAAAACAACTCCGCTACCTGTATGGCCTTGTAGTCCGTGGGTATGGCGAACAAATATGCAAACTTGGTCAGCCTGTCGACCACCACAAATATACAATCCCTGCCCTGGACTCGAGGAAGGCCTGTAATGAAATCCATAGAAATGCTCTCCCATTTCTGCTTTGGAATGGGTAGAGGCTAAAGCAACCTTGCAGGATGTGTCTGCTCAGACTTGTTCTGCTGACAAGTCATGCACTCCCGGATGTGTTTCAGTACATCATCCTTGAGACCCTTCCATGAGAATCTCTCCTTGATCTGCCTATACGTTTGGAAGTACCCTTGATGCCCTGTTGTAGGCGAATCATGACACACCTTCAGAATCTTCCCCTTCAGGGTAGATTCTGGAACCAAGTAGATCCGGTCCTTGTACAAAATGACATCATCTAGAACCTGGTATCTATCATCAACCACCTTTCCATCCATCACCTCACAAGCAAATTTGTTTTTGGAGTACTCCACCAACAAATGAGCTTTCCAATCCGTGCAAATGTCCATCATTGAACACCCTGGTGGCCTCCTAGACAAGGCATGTGCTACGACATTCCTCTTTCCCTTGACATACTCAATGTCAAAGTCAAAGGCTTGGATCTTTGAGACCCACTTCTATTGTCTCTTAGTGAGGTCTTTCTGATCCAGGAAATACTTGAGACTGTTGTGATCAGTCTTCACTACAAATCTGCTACCTACCAGATACTGCCTAAATTTGGTTAAGGCATGCATGATTGCTAGCATTTCCTTGTCGTAAATAGGATAGAGTCTCTCCAACTCATTGAGCTTCCTACTCTCAAACAAAATGGGGTGGCCTCCCTCCATCAAAACTGCTCCAATTCCCACCCCTGATGCGTCGCACTCTAAGACGAATGGTTGTGAGAAATCCGGAAGGGCTAGAACAGGGCATGTGCTCATAACCTCCTTCATTTTCTCAAAATGTTTGTTGTGCCTCCTTTGTCCACTAAAAGATGCCCTTCTTGGTCAAATCTGTGAGCGGTGCTCCGAACTGTGAAAAGTCTCTAACGAACCGCCTGTAGTAACTGCAGAACCCAAAGAATCCTCTCAGCTTCGTGAGGTTCTTGGGTGTTGGCCAATCCGAAATAGCCCTGATCTTCTCTTGATGAACCTGTACTCCCTGCTAACTAATGATATGCCCCAAGTACAGTAGTTCTCTCATGCCAAATTCACATTTGGACTCCTTGGCATATAATGATTGTGCCTGCATAATGTCCAAGACCTCCTCCAAATGTGCCAAATGCTCATCCCATGTCCTATTGTAGATCAATATATCATCGAAGAATACCAGAAGGTATTTCCTCAACTTCCCTCTGAAGATGTGGTTCATGCAAGACTGGAAAGTGGCAGGTGCATTGGTCAATCCAAATGGCATGACCAAGAACTCAAAGTTTCTGAAATGGCATCTGAATGTTGTCTTCTCAGTATCCTACTCCCTGATGCTAATCTGATGATATCCTGACCACATATCGATCTTGGTGAAGAAAACTGCCCCATGTAACTCGTCCATCAACTCATCTATGCACGGAATGGGGTACCTATTCTTGATCGTTTTCTTGTTGAGCGCTCTGTAATCGATGCACATCTGCAACGTGCCATCCTTCTTCAGTACCAGAATGACTAAAGAGGCAAAAGGACTCATGATGGGCCTGATGTGCCCCTTCGCAAGCAATTCTTTGATTGCTTTCTCAATCTCGTCCTTGAATCTCTTGGGGTGCCTATAGGGCGCGGTGATCACTGACGTAGCCCCTGCCTCCAACTCGATCGTGTGCTCAAATCCCTTGTTTGCTGGTCTCCCTAGTGGTATCACCCAAACACTGACTCATACTGATTCAGAAGCTCTCTAATCTGTGGATGGTAATGCTCTCTTCCCTCTGAATCCTTCCGCGTGGTGATCAAACACTCTGTTGCACAGGCCACATCACTGTGACGAAAGATCCGCTCCATCCTTTTTGCCGATACTGCTCGTGGTGCTCCTATAGACATGCCTCTCAACACCACTCTCGATCTACTGGCGTCTTTGAAGCTCATGGTCAACGTCTGATAGTTGAACCCAATCTCCCCCAATGAATATAACCATTGTACCCCCAATACAACATCAGTGTCTGATAGGTCAACTACATAGAAGGTATCTGTCATGGTGCGGTTGCCTAGTTTGACCTCTAGGTTTGGGATCCTGTCCAAACATGTCATCGTGTATCCATCTGCCACTGCCACGTGGAATCCCTAAAACTCCTCAGTGCATAACCCCCTCCTGGCTACCAAGGACGCATCTATGAAATTGTGGGTAGCCCCACCATCAACTAAAGCGGCCATGTGTTGGCCTTGTATAAGGCCCTTGAGCCTGAGAGTGTTGTACCTGGGTACTCCTGAAAGGGTTGTTATGGTTCCCCCTTTCACCTCTCTACGAGGTCTGGTCTCCTCCTTGGGCGGTGCCCCTATCGGTATCTCAGGTTTCTTCGGCTGCTACTCTAGCCCATGTGTGGTCTCATCCTCTGAATCACTGTCTACCTGTGCCTCGATATCCTCATCCTCCTCCTCGCTGTCTGATTCCACTTCAATGTAGTGGATTTGTCCTTTTCCCATGCACCTATGCCCTGGGACCAAAGGATCTCTGCAAGAGAAGCAAAGCTTCTTCCTCATCAACTCTCGTCTCGTGTCCTCATCCAATTTGGGCTTACCCTTCCATTCCCTTTGAGGATTTCTCTGATCCTTGTCTCTCTATGGTACAAAGGGTTTGGTAAAGGTTTTGGGTTTTAGCGTTGAGTCCCCCATGTCTCTTGTGTGCACAATGGCCTCCTGTAAGGTGTGAGGCTTGAAAGCCTTAACCCAACCCCTCAATGGTTCTGCCAATGCCTCGATGAATAGCATCACCAATCTGTGCTCTGATTTATCGAATACGGCCACTGCCTTCTAGTGGAACTCTGAGATGAAGGCCTCAATTGATTCGGTCTGCCTCAACTGTGTAAGGTCCATGAAGTGGAGCTTTGGATCTCTCTTGTCAAATCTCTCCATCAACCTCTCAGTGAACTCCAAATATGAAGTAATGTGGTTGTGACCCAATGTCACAAGCCCATGGTACCACCACTCGTGGGCCTCCCCCTCCAAGTGCAAGGTGGCAAAGTTGATAGCTTCCAACTCTATCATCGGGTTAAGCTTGAAGTATGTGTCAAGCTTTTGAACCCATGCCTGAGCTAAGCAACGTGATGATCTGTCAAAAGTAGGAATGTTCAACTTTCCCACTTTCTTGATAAAATCCATGTTGTGAGTTTGCCCATTGCCTCTCTATGCCTCCCAAAGTCTGTTTCGATATCTGATCGAACAGTAGTCCATCAAACTCATGTTTGTATGGAACTCCGGTCCTAGTACCAAGTAGTCTCTCCTGTACTCCCTGAACGGATCCTATGGCACCACCTATCCCTCACCCGACTATCCTCCCATCTGCACCGGTTGTCCCAATGGTTGTCCTGCCTGGAACTGTGGGTATAAAGGTCGAGGAATCCTCCCAGACGATGTGTAAGCTCGGACTGGTGAAGGGTTTGGACTAGCCCCACCCTGAGATCCACTGGAGCCACTGGCCCCACCTCCCTAGTGTCCTCCTAAACCACTTGGCCCTCCTGCGGCATTGGCACCTATAGTGCTCATGCTATGGTGGAGCATCTATGCACTGATAGCCTTCTGTTGTATGGCGTTCATCATGTCTCTCTGTCCTCTAGCTAGGTCATTCAACATGGCCTACGTACTGTCAACATGTGTCTTGGGGCCTTTCCCCCTGCCCTCAACTGTCTCACGCATGTCACCCATAGTCCTCTCTATCTCAGCCTCTATGTCTGAACTGATATGCTCTCTGTCCTCTATCTCTGGCTCTGTATCTAACTGACTGTGGAAGGGGGTGTAATCCCTTCGGTTTCTATCTCTCCTATCTCTGTTATGACCTCTACAGTACTAGATGTACTCGTCCCCAATATGTCCTCGGCCCTCTGGGTATTCTTCACTTGTTCCCGGAATCATGGGGTCATGAGAAGCACTTCTTCATAGGCTGGCAAGAAGAAGGCTTTGATACCACTGAAATATCTTTGATCCAGTTGATCTGGATATCTACTGTTGAACTACGGTTTTGTCACTGAAGTCTAATAATCTGGGAGTTTCTAGATGCGTTTGAGTTAATGTGTGAACATGCTTGCTGATTTTCACATGTGTGTTTCATTCATTAAGTGTTTTAGCAGTATAAAGATAATGCATGTGAAAGAAAGGACAACASAGCTCACTGATATATATAATGAGGAAAAAAAGCAGGAAATACAATAACAAGTTGGAAGCAGATATACTAATCATCAGTTAGATCTCATGGATCATCACTGGAATAAAAATCAACTAACAAAAAATACCTGTGATCAGAAGAATGAAGGTTGATCTGTGCATGCACGGATAGATCGACAAAAGCAGTCACGAAGCTCACGGTAACCGCTGCAGAATCTGGAAAACTCGCTCTGATGGTGATACCCGTCAGAATGGACTAGAAAATGTCTCAAAAGAAGCGCCTTGGCCTCTAGGTTGATCCTGGTGACTGTCGAACTGAATATTCGACCTCTGAAGCTCCGTATGTCACCCCCTGGGGGTTTGCGCACCTCCTGGGCTGTGGGAGTGTGCCCTAGTGATCCCACCGGTGGAATCTGACAATGTATGACTCAAAACAATCGTCCTGGCCTCCTCTGTAATGGGTCGGAAGGGTTTCCTCAGATCTGCTCTAGAATACCCCCTTGAACCCGAAATGCGCTTCCTCAAGAGCTACGCCCTAACTGATTGTCTGTTGCATTCTGGGAGATTCCACCGTCGGAAACTGACAACAAGTCGTTCAAAAGGTGCGCCCTGGCTAGCTCTCTAATGGGTCGAAAGGGATCTGCAAAATACTGAACTGTCTCGTGCGGCCACACAAACCCTCTCTCTAACCCTTACGCCCTCATTGGCTGAGTTGTGCAATCACTGCACTGGATACCTGAAATGCACGATGAAATACATGGATGGTATCTCTGATAAGCTAGGGTGTGTCTCTCAACACCGAAACCGATCAATGGTGGTGGTTTCCTCCAGAAATCCACAAAACAACAAGGGGGTCGATTTCCTCCTCCTCTGCAAATATCTCAACATCAAATCATAACGTAATGAGGAAATAGGTCGAATTCCTCCCTTTATACTCTTCCTGATCTAATTCACCATTGACATCACTTAAGCTAGGCATTTTTCCTCCTAAGGTGAGTAATTAATTAATTAAGTCCCCCTTTAACACCTTTTCATTCTATTTCTTCGTTGACTTAGGCTTAAGTGACTTTTCCTATGCTTTTTGGTTTAATTCATCGTTTAGCCACCAAATCACCCTTATTTCTCCTCTTGTTCCTTGTTTGTGCCTGACTATAGTCTATGGGAACAAATAGACTACTAAGTCACTCCCTGTTGGCCTACTCTTGGGAACGGGACATCACAGCGAATGAGTGAGAGAGGAGAGGAAATGGAAAGATAGGGGAAAAGTGGAAAAGGTGAAAAGCTAAAGCAAAAGCTGAGAAAGGCATAAAGCAAGAAAGTTGGGAAAATCGGGGAAAAGTTGAAAGCAGAAAGAAGAAAATCTAAAAGCAGAGAAAGTTGAAAGTTGCTTTAAAGCAGAAAAACAAAAAACTGCTTTTATGGCAGGAAAATTTGAAAGTTGCTTTAAAGCAGAAAAGCAAAAAGCTACTTTAAAACGGAAAAAACAAAAAGTTGATTTATGGCAGTGTTATCCACCGAGTTGTACCAGCTGGATTTGCAGAGGAGTTGCCAAAGATTGAGCAGTCAGATGCTCAGAATTCAGTGTTCAAAAATTCAACAGGTCTATCAGACCACCCTTTTTCCGCATTTCCATCCCTCTCGGGCATTGTAATAAATAACTTGAGCATGAAAGTTGTAAAAGACTATTGGCCACCTAAGACCTGAGCACGAGCACGTACTCTAGGGTGTTTTTTTTCACTTGTTAATTATTTCTTGCCTATCAAGCGATTAATAATTACTAAGTTTTTTCACTCAAATCTACTCCAAAGATGGAGTATGTTCTAGTGGTTAGGCCTTGGCATGGTATAACCAATGTCTAGTGTCTAAATGTATATGATTTCATGCTAATTCAGGTCTATTGAGTCATATGGAAATTGCGCTAAGTCCCCCCTAGATTTTTTTTTAAGTTTTAGTCAAATAAAAAATTTCCCGTAAAACAAACAATTTTTAATGTAAAGGTCAATAAAGTCATAAAAATGGCATCAGTCATTGTTAGATGCCATATTTATGCTCGTTTTCTAAGCCAGAGCAGCTCCTAAACCCTTATGCC
This sequence comes from Picea sitchensis, assembly GCA_010110895.2. Taxonomy (NCBI): domain Eukaryota; kingdom Viridiplantae; phylum Streptophyta; class Pinopsida; order Pinales; family Pinaceae; genus Picea; species Picea sitchensis. The sequence continues at coordinate 84,351 of SNQJ01S0002704.1, read as the reverse complement.
CCCTTTGTTAAGGAAAAAAAGTGATTTTAATCACTCAAAATTGTAATTTGCTCTCAAAAAGGTAAAAAGGAACATTTTAATTAAGTTCCTAAATTTTAGGAGAGTTGCTAAAACTTAGCAAACATGTTGGAAACATGTTTTTCAGTGTCTGGAGTCCTTGGTATAGTTGGCAAGGCCTTCTCCTAGTGAAGGCACCTAGAGGTGACATGGCAGGAGGGAGGAGATCCCAAGGAGGCTATGTGCACCTCCTCCTATAGTTGGCGCACTAGCATTGAGGGTGCTAATCCCAAAGCACCACTCGACCTCACCCTCACCTACCACTCCACTGCAACTCACCCTCACCCTCACTTCACTCCTACACACCCTCACATCAGTCCACTATACCTACCTCTCACTCCACTCATCCCCCACCTCACTAGTGTGCCACTCCTCTTCTTCCATGCGCCCTCACTTGGTAATCTTCACCCAGAGTTGTATAAAGCAAGCTCAACCCTCCTCCTTTGAGTCAGTTGGAGCTTGAGCGACTTGATGATATTGTAACACTCTTTCTTATTTGAATCAAAGAGACTTTGGAGGTCAAGCTATTGGTGTGTGGTTTCAATGTGTGGATGAATGTTGGTAGATGAGGTGATGTTGCTCTAAATTTCTCTCTTTTACTTTGCATATTGGCTAATGGTAAGAACATTGTTATTTACTTGGAGTAGATAGTTTAAACTTGTTTGTTAATCTATCTATCTTGTTTACTTATACTTGATGCTTGTATTGCATGTTGTGTTTTCGCTTAAACTAACATGTAAATGAAGTCTCTTTTGTAGGAAACACCAATCTTTTGCAGGTGTTTGCGAGGTGTTTGGAGCGCCAAGATCCCATTCTTGGAGAATCAAGAGAGCTTGATTGCATCTTCTGTTTCTCTAAGGAGTTCGAAAAAGGCATTCTTCCCTCTTCTTCACACCCCCATAGCCCAAGGATTCACAAGCTCAAGCAAAGGCTCTAAAAGATCAGAATTTTCTCTTCCCTTTTCTTTTCTTTTTGCTCGCATGATTAGCTAGATTTAATTTTAAGGATTATATTTTATCATCTAGCATTGCATGTGCAAGTATTAGATCTAGTTTCATTCTATTTTTCAAATCAAAAAGATTAGATCTAGTTTTATTGTTGCAATTTTCTAAATTTTATTGTCTTATCTCAAGATAGAAAGCTGCTAATTGTTTGCATTTCATATCTAGCCAATTAGATGTTTTATGTTGTTGTTTTGGGACAGCGAACAAAAAACATCTAAGAGGGCTTAGTTAGCATCATTAAAAGTCTCTAAAAAACCCCAAAATCCCCCTTTTTTGCATGAAAAAATATTAGATAAAATTTGATAAAGTTTGTTCATCTTTCTTTTACTTCTTTATATTGTTTTCTGTCATAATCTAATAAACTTTGTTTGCTGTTTTTTTAGCAGGTCCATCACAACACAAGGCGGAATTTGACGATTTGTGAGCCAAAATTGAAGATTTTTCACCCCAAGTTGGACCCTTTGAAGACCAAGACTTTAGAAGTCTCTTTTGTAATAGTTGTAGTTAATAATTTGATCCATTCTATAAGGATCCAAAATCTAAAAAGAGAAGAAGAGAATTCATCTTCTCGAATTGTAATAGGCTTTAATAAAAGCGGGCCTCTAGTGCCCAGTTTCACCATCCCCTTTAGGAAGATCGGTGGTGGTTGTGTGCTTCTTTTTCCTTTCAAGTTCTTTGTTTTATTTGCTTTCAAAACACACAACTTACAGAAATTAACCTTTCAAGCAATCACTACTTAAGCAAAGTAATTTTTATGCTAGCTTAGTTTGCATTTCCATTTCTAGTAATTAGAAAACATTCCGAGTTTTCCGCATTTTATTTTCAGTTTTAAAATAAACCTTCCTCGCAGTTCCTGGTGTATGCTCTGAACCCTTGTGAGCCTAGCTCAATCCTGGGATTCATCAGAACCGGAGTTGTTACAGTAGAGTAGTTTAATTAGGGAAAACCTTGATAGTAGTTGTCTTAATGTGCGGGAAAACCTTGATAGTAGTTGTCTTAATGTGCGGGAAAACGACTAGGGGGAGTGTGTGAAGTAAGGTGGGCCCTCTCGAGACTCAGTTTCCCACCCGTTTTGGACATCCAACACCCCTAGTGAACTTATTGGTGGAGCCTTCGGGGCTTCAGTAGGTTCTCAGCACATTTCCAAACAAAAAATCTTCATTAATATACTTTCAATAAACCTTAATAAAACATGCGTTCAACATCTGCCCATGATACCTTTAAGGCACTGGTTTTATGGTCACAACTTTTATTTCCATGAGCAGTATTTCATTCTCAATGTGATTGTCTAATAATTGTTATAACTCTTGCAGATATTGTATCCTTACTTTATTATGCATGTATCTTCTATGGTTGGACATCAATGATTATCTTGTCTATTGAATGAATATGTTGAACGCTTCATGTTTTATTCTGCAATAAACTCCTAGAGTGGTTTCTTAGCTTAGAGTAGCTTAAAAGCCATAGTATATTTGTTAAGGACTACCCCCCTTGGCTTCGCTAGGAGTTGGCCTAGATGGAGGAGTCGAGGATTAGGTGACAGCACCTTGACTCAAGACTTGCCCCCAAGGACACACTAAGTGGACTGAAGATTTCTTCCACGATAGCCCAAGTGTGTATAAAGGCGGCAACAGGCGGAAAAGTAAAAAGTTATTTTTATGGCAGGAAACTTTCTCGCTTTAATTTATCCTTATTTAGCATGTGTTGGGCAACTTGTGGGCCCCACATGGGTCGCCACTTCAACCTGCCACATCATCACTTGTGCCACCTCATCACTGAAAAAGTAAATTTGTCCAAATACCCTCGAGTTTATACTCATCAGAAGCAGAATTGGACAAGGAGTAAGAATATGTTGTCAAGTAATAGATATGAGGACTCTATAATATCATCATGGGCAAGAAGTGTCCCAAAATACTACAAGTCTCTCATACTCTGCCTGAAGTTGATAGCTCATCCTAAAATAACCAAGAAAACACTGGAACAAGCTCTAAACTCAACTCATGTAAGCCACCATCCTCTAACTGACAAGAATAAGAAGCAATGTGCCTGGAAGATCTTTGAATGATAGCCCTGTACTGTCTGGAAGAACCTGTGAATGCCAGCTTGAAAGGATAGACTGGCCTTTGACCATCAAAATCTCAAAGGTGAGATTTTGGGGTCAAGCGTACCTTGGTTTGCTTGTTGTTTTGTGCAGGTTTGCGGAAGAACAAGGGAATATGTTGCTCTAATCTTGAAGATTAGGAGCTTCCAAGACCCCCAAAACTACCTTGCACCTTTGGGAAACATTGTAAAAGCCTAAGTTCTCATTTTGATCCATTTTATAAGGATCCAAGCTCCCTTAGAAGGAGATCATTGTAACCGAAATAATAAACGAGTGGGCTATACAGTGCCCCAGTTTCGTTTCCCCCAAGGGGTGGGGGGTTGTCTTGTGGCGTGATTGAGTTTATCTCTAAGTTCTTTTCATTTTTGCTTTCATAACTAAAAAGGATAAAACACAAACAACAATCTTTAATATAGTTTCATTTTTATTTAATTTTGCATAATAATCACAATCTTAGATTAATTTTCCTTTTTGCAAAGTAGAACACTAGTTGCTAGATTAAGTTTTTCATTTCTGCAATTTCAATTTGGGAAATAAACATGTCCCCTCAGCTCCTCGCAAGAGGTTGGTCAGTGAGGACTTTAGTAATTAGAAAATCTTTGTTTTTTGTCATTTCAATTTGGAGCAAATAAAACCGTCCCCTCAGCTTCTCGCAAGAGGCTAGACAGTGTGGACAATAGCTTAATTAGAAAACATTTACTTTTCAGTATTTTACTTTCTGTTTAAAATAAACCTTCCCCTCAGCTCCTGGTGCCTGTTCCTGACCCTTTTAGTTGCGAGCTTGCCTCGACCTTCTGGGAGTAAGTTTCAAACACACCGGGTTGGTTAGTGCGGATTAGATTAACTAGGACAATCTTTAGGAGTTATTTTTGGTATGGAAACGTAAGAGAATTTGTGTAAGAAATTCAGTGGGAACTTTGAGATCTAGGTTCTCCCTGTTGGATCTCCCACATTGTCTTGAGCTCGTGTGCAAAATCAAAGGGATATTCTCCCTGTTGGATATTCGGCAAGCTCAACCTCCATCCTAAGAAATATTCTCTTGGAGGCCACATCTAGATTAGTTTTATTTCCATGCAATAATAATCATATCTCACTAACTTACTTTTAAACCTTCAAAGGAAATATCACAAAGCACGTGTTTCATTCAGCAACCCACGATCTCATTAAGGCACTAGTCTCGGTATTTACACATATATTTTCTACAATTTCATATGTGCAAGAACTTACTTTCATTCATTATATTTGTGATCGTCTAATAAGCTTCTGGTTTATTACTTGCAGATATGTTTTATCCTTTATCAGATTTTGTGCAAGTATCTTACATATTGGACATCTCTTTTCATCAAGCTTTTATCTTATGAATGAATGAATGAGTATCATATGCTACTAGTGTAAGCTTTACTTTGATATACTTGTCTTTACTTGCAATAAAACTCCTAGAATTATTCCTTTGCTTAGATTAGCTTAAGCCATAGTATTTTGTTAGGGACTACCCCCTTTGGCTTCGGTAGGAGTTCGCCTAGACGAAGGAGTCGAGGATTAGGTGACAACACCTTTACTCAAGACTTGCCCCCAAGGACACACTGAGTGGATTGAAGATTTCTTCCACATTAGCCAAGTTTGTATAAAGGCGACAACATGAACTACTCTCTAATATCTAGAGATTTGTTTTATGTCCATAGCATAGTTTATACTACTTGTTTTCCCCAAGCCACAACTGAGAGTGTCTGCCCCAACCCACAATTGAGAGACTTTAATTTTTCAAAATTTCAATTTTTTCCTTCCAGAAAGAACTGTGTTGCTACCTATATTGTTTCAACACAACCTTGTTCAGATCTTCTATGTAGGGTTTTTGCCCCACATTCATGCAAATGTGCTTCAATTGTCTCTTTTCCCACGTTGATGCACCACAACATTGATTTTCTTGTGTTTTTTCTTGCTTGGAGGGTGTTCGGTTACATTTCAAACATTTCCTTGTAATGTTTGCTACTTTATTGATAGTTAGTTGATAAGTTTGCGCATAATTAAAAGGAATTGAAATAGAAAAGAGACAATACATCAAATGATTTGAATCACTTTTCATTTTTGTGATTTTCTTTCCAACAATTTTAAAGTTCAACAATCTCACACCTCACATGTTGCACAGAAACATTACCAAACTAAGCAAGAAGCCTTTAAAATCAACCACTCAATCTAATTTGTTCATCAAATGATTTCTCGAAACTCACTAGCTTATGACCACTACATTGGCATCAATTCTCAAGAGGATGTAGCGAATGCAAGGCTAGTTGATTTCATTAAAAAACACCCACATTCAAAGTGGTTGTAGGGTTGTGTCTTAAATCCTAAGCTTGAGACTAGAAGTTGACTAGTGGTGAGAAGAGAAGTGCTTTAGTAGCAAGGGTGAGTCTTGATAGATAGGTATTACAGATGAGATCAAACTATGGATGTGTGGGACATCCCCCATACTGCTCTACACACAATTGATCCATGATTATATACCCCTTAGCCACTTGTGTAAGTTGTGAAGAGGCATCTTAGAAGTTAGTGGCCCATCTTAGGTTATTCAGTTGGTGGTTGTTCGTGGAGATTGTAACTGGTACCTGCGAGTAGTGGTGGATCATCCCCCATGGTTTCATCCCCTTGGGCGTGTTGATATTATGGTAGTTGCAGGAGGTATTAACCTCTACAAGTAACCTTTGACGAGACTAGAATATTCCGGGAAGCAAGAAAAACCCTAAAACGTTGGATAATAACCCTAGAAGGCAAGTCGGTTCAAGAGAATATTTAATATTGAGTTATTAGCCTCTAGAAAGAGAAGTCAACCTAGTCAAGTGAGATAAAGCAGTATAAATAGAGGGTGCTAGAGCTCATTTGTCACTCTTACTCTCACAACTGCATAAGACTAGTGGTGCGCAAGTTTGGAGAGGGAGTGCAGCTGCAGCTGCAACAACTGGGATTTTTGGCTTTTGGTTGGACCTTCTCCTGGTTATGGTTTGGACTTTCTACTTGATCTTTGGTTATTCGTGCTTGGTGTGCTAGCCTTGGAGAAAGGTGTGCTGCCTTGGTTGGCTATTGGTCTGCTTCCAGAATTATTCTGTCTGTCAAGGTTAAGGTGCTCAGGGTGGCTTCGTGCCTATGGTTGGGTGATAATATCGCTATACTGTCTATGGAAAAACGAGCACATCTCTTTATTTCTAACATGTTATGGGCCCACACTATCTTCAAACAGTCTAACCACTGGAAGATAGATTGGGAAGTTCTTTGTTAAGCTTGTTGTGGCACCAGTTACAGCTGCAGCTAGGTTTTCTGATTATGCAACTGCAGCAAATTCTAACCCTTGTGTTCGGGCACTTATGATGAAACGTTTGACCTAATTTATTGACATCCTAGTGCGCCCTATGCTAGCGCACATATTGGTACTCTCAGCTAGAAAAAACGTCAGGTTTGAATTCTTGGTCAAAGTCAAAGTCAAAGGTTGACTTCTAGTCAAATTGGTTTTTTGGTCAAAGTTGAAATTTTAGAGTTTCTAGCTTGTTCTAATCATTGAATCTTCTAATTGAGTTTCTAATCTCTTATTGTCAAGATGGTATCTAGTTTCAGATTGGAAGACAAGTCGGACGATGCTACAAGGTTTCAAAGGTATGCACTTGTATATGCTATTTAAGTTATATCATCTAGCAAAACATGAGTGTGTTTGCAAGAAAAGTACTAGAGACCTTGTCCAAGCTGTAATCTTGGATTCAATGCATTCAAAGGAACAAACGCACCCTCCATAGCAGTGGAGGCTTTAGGTTCCAGGTTTGATTAAATTGTTAAGCTTCAAATTTGTATATATCAAGGGTGATAGTTACTACATTACAAATTGTGAAAGCAATCTTTGAAAGGTTCTATTATTGCTAGGTACAATGAATACGTGACTGCATATGAATACCATTGATATAGATGTTTATTGTACTTGTTCGCAAGTTGAACTAACATCTCCTCTAGATAGATATTTCTTGTTTTCTCTTGTTGTTCTTGTTCCAGGGAGGTACCCTTGTGATGAACAATCCTTGCAGAAACTATCATAGAATAAGTTTATAAGGATGACACAACTGCCATATGGGCAGCAATCAAAACAGATAGAAACAAACTTAAAGAGACTCAGAGGAGTCAGACTCGAAGGAAGTTAGGAATCAAAAGGAAACCATAACAAGCCTGTGACACTTTGCAAAAAGCAAAGAGAGATGCAGCAGACGGAAGCATGGACTCTCCCAGATGGAGGGAGCCGATCACAAAATTCCAAAAGAAGAGCATGCATATTGCTCATTCAGGCATGAAGTTGGGACTAGGAGGGAGCTAATCCCCAACGATATGATCCATTGAAGAATCTGTGAATACCATGACGTATATGTCCATGTTCTTCATTGGAAGTAGCAACCATGATACGAAACACATATTCAGCTTGACTCTAGAAGAAGTCTTCTTCGAAAAGATGCCTTGAATATCCTTGGTTGTCCATCTACATTTATGTTCCTATGACAGAACATTGGAGCCTTCAGGAAAGAAGGGCATGTAATCTATAGAAGATTACATGGACTCCAACATTGAAGAAAAACATGAGGAAGAACATGAAGATTCCAAGAAAGAAAGAAAAAGTCAGAACAACCAATTGAACTAGTTTGAATCCACTAGAAGGAGTCAAGCAAAAGGAATGGAAGGAAGTTGTGATGAAGAACAATGTATGTGAGAAATTGTGAAAAAGACTTGAGCATTGATAGATACAAGGCAAGACTCAGGGCCAGAGGGTTCTCCCAGAAGGAGGGAGAAGATTATGACGATAGCTTGTTCCAGTAACCAAACATACCTCTACCTGAGCCATTATATCTCCTGCAATATCCATGGGTTGGAGTTTACATCAGATGAATGTAAAGATTGTTCTTCTCAACTGAGTAATTGAAGAAGAAACGTATGCAGAGTAACCTTGGGGTTTTAAGGTATACCAAAAAGAGACCCTTGTATGCAGATGGAAGAAGACCTCGTATGGATTCAAGCAAACTTTGTGCAGAGCCTCTCATGTACAACAGAAGTGTGGTGAAAACTTCCTATGACAGAGGAAGTATATTGAAATGGTTCTTCAGAAGTCCAGGATGATGGATTGCAAATCCATGGCAAACTCCCATGATGACAGATCTGAAGAAGTTGAGAGACTCTGATCTAGTAGACCCGTCTCTGTATCGATAATTGATTGGCTCGTTAATGTATTTGGAGAATACTCAACCAAATATTTGCCTTGTGGGACGTTTGCGTTATGAGATACAACTGCATGGATTTATCAATTCAGATTGGGAAGGGAGTGCAGATGACAGAAGAAGTGCTACTTGGATATGTTTCAGTTTGAGCTTTGCCACGATGTCATGGGCTAGCAAGAAACAGAAGTCTGTTGCACTCAGCACTGCAGAAGCAGAGTATATTGCAGCTTGTGATGCTTGTACGGAAGCAGTGTGGCTCTGTAAGTTGGTTTCTAGACTGTCTGATCAGGTGTTGAATTCGAGCGTGATATATTGTCATGATCAGAGCTATGTGAAGCTTTCAAAGAACTCGTTGTTCCATGAAAGGTCAAAGCACACTGAGATCAATCATTATATTCTCCGTGATAAAGTCCAGAGGGGAGAAGTGGTTCTCCAGTATACCTCCATAGATGAGTAGATAGCAGAATTTTGGTAAAGCCTCTGTCCAAGATGAAAAGTTTGCATACTTAAGGGACAAGTTGGGGCTCGTGGAGACGACTTCCTTATTGAAAAAGGAAGTGATTACTCCCAGGTTGGGAGGGAGCACCGATATGTTATTGATTTATGGATAGTCATTTTCCAATTCGGAAAATGGTCCAGGTTGGGCAGTTCCTTTCCAGTTCGGAAAGTGGTTCGAGATTTCAGACGGACAGTCATTTTCTAGTTCGGAAAATGGTCCAAATTGGACAGTCATTTTCGTAATGAAAATTGTCCAATATATTGTTGATGTACCATAGACAGTGATTACCCTTGTGGCCAGTGTGGGGGAATGGTCTAGGACAGTCATTCTTCTTGGCAGTCACTCTGAGTAGTGGTCAAGTAGAATGGTCCGCCTCGCCGGGCAGTCATTCTTTTGAAGTTCACAGTTGTGAGCAGTTTCGAAGAATGGTCCATTTTGGAGGTTGGTGCAGGACAGTTATTTCCATAGGAAATGGTCCGGACAATCATTCCCTAGGGAAAACTCATTCTCTCCAGGTTGCACTGTGATTAGTACCAGAGGAATGGCCCAATTAGGTGAATGGTCCAGGTTCAACAATCAAGGATAGGCATTCCCTATGGCAAACTCATTCTCTCCAGGTTGCACTATGATTGATGTTGGAGGAATGGCCCAGTTAGGTGAATGGTCCGGGCTCAGAAATCAAGGAGAGTTATTCTTCTATGCTTGGGAAGAATAGTCCAAATAGCCCACGATTGATGTTTTACTTTTTGAGGGCAGATGCTCTTCAAGATCTCACAGATGTAAGTGGAAGAATGGCCCAGATGACTCAGTTTGTATCATGATATTGTTTATGCAGGTCAATATCAGATGATATGATTGTTGTGGAGACTATATGTCTCTGGACGGTAGTTGTACACAACTGTGGTGGATGTGATCCACTGGTAGTGACTGTGTGTCATTGGTTAGTAGCGGTGTGCTACTAGGAGTGGTTGTGTACCACTAGATAGTAGTTGTATACTACTATGGATAGACACAATTGTGCTCTATTGGATGGCATTATAGCAGTAGTATGCTACTATCTGAGTGCCATGGAGACTACCACTAGTGTTGGAGTTGATTGCCAGCTAGATGGATAGTCCATGTGCCGGTGGACAGACATTCTCCAAGCGGAGAATGGTCCAGATAGAACAGATTGTTGGTGGATAGGCATTCTCTCTATGGAGAATGGTCCAAGTTGACAGTTTGTTGACATATCATGGACTAGTATTTTCCTAAGGCACAAATTGTGGCCCGATTAGTAAAATGGTTCAAGACCGATATTTTCTAAGGCATATAGGTAGAGACGGATCTCTATGGTACATATGACCCGATTAGAAAATAGTCTGAGACTGACATTCCTGTAGGAATGGTCTCTGTAGCCCATGGCGTAGCTTTTAGCATCTGTTGGGACAATCATTCTTCTAGGATGTATGTCGGGATTAGAAGAATGGTCCTTGTATCACTCTGTGGAGTGAGTGACTTCTTCAGCATCATGCTCGATTACTCAGATGGAGTATGGCTTCGAGAGATGATGTAGTTGCTGCTATCAGATGATACTGATAGTGATGATGTTGCTCGTGAGTTGATCTACGTGATCATGAGATAGCCTGTGTGGTTATGATGATGTTATCGGTTGAATGGTCTGTTTTTGCTCAAGACCATTGGTTTTAATACCTCCCTAGCTAGGAGGGGGTGTTGATATTATGGTAGCTACGGGAGGTATTAACCTCTACGTGTAACCTTTGACGAAACTAGAATATTCTGGGAAGCAAGAGAAACCCTAAAATGTTGGATAATAACCCTAGAAGACAAGTCGGCTCAAGAGAATATTTAATATTGAGTTATTAGCCTCCAAAAAGAGAAGTCGACCCAGTCAAGTGAGATAGAGTAGTATAAATAGAGGGCGCTAGAGCTCATTTGTCACTCTTACTCTCACAATTGCATAAGACTAGTGGTGCGTAAGTTTGGAGAGGGAGTGCAGGTGTAGCTGTTGCAACTGGGATTTTTGGCTTTCTCTTGGTTATGGTTTGGACTTTCTGCTTGGTCTTTGGTTATTCTTGCTTGGTGCGTTAGCCTTGGAGAAAGGTACTCTACCTTGGTTGGCTATTGGTCTGCTTCCAGAATTATTCTGTCTGTCAAGGTTAAGGTGCTCGGGGGTGGCTTTGTGCCTATGGTTGGGTGACAATATTGCTATATTGTCTATGGAAAAACAAGCACATCTCTTTATTTCTAACAGGGTGGAGGTCACTATAAATCCTCTCTTTCACACCTTCACTTGGGTTACACCCTCAAGCGGGGGCTCATTTGGAAGGTCCCTTAGATCTTTTGGTTTTCTTGGGCCTTGATAGCATGTCTTAGGAGTGTGTTTCATAACCATATTAATCACCACTGGAACCATTGGAAAAATTCTAGAAACCTTATACAAAACCATATTGTTACCATTGGAGACATCATTTTGGAGACCTCATTATTCACATTGGAAATAAACATCATGGGAACCTTAAAAACTATTGTGGATACATACCCATTTATGGAGATCTTAGTAATGAGACATTAGTTTACACATTGGACCTATGTAATCCTAGTCACTAATACTCATGCATAATTTAATATCTTTAGGTAGGACATAGCTTGCCATATAGGATCTGCATTAGCTTAGGTTGCCCCTCATACACCTTGGATAGTCCCCCTAATGCAATCTAGACCATGATCTACTTGTGTAGCACAGTCCTCTAGTATGGTCGATCTTTCAGGGAATACCAACCTAATGAACCCACCACAAGGGCTCTCTTTCCACCACCTAGAATTGTTGGTTCCCCCATTATGGCTACCCTGAACCTTCAAAGCTTGACCTTAGGACTGCTAGTTAGGTTTCTCTCCCATCCAAGTCAACCTAGTCCGACCCCTTTTCCTTCACGAAATGTTAACTTCATCCTATCTCCTACTTTCGAACCTAATGAAAGTTGACCTAGTAACCAAAATCCACCCAAGAGGACAAAAAGGAAGTCTGGGACACATAAGAATAGGAACCAAGGGTATGGGGAGAGTATAGTATTGTTGGGGACAATGCTAGTAATGAGAAGAACCATACCAATGACACCCATGGCTAAACTCAACCGAAGCTGAAACATGACATCCACCTTAGGACTTGTTATCCACCAAAGTTGCACTAGGGTGAATTTCCAGCGAGCCGCCAAAGATTGAACATTACTGTTCAAAATTCAGAGTTCAGAAGTTCAGCCGGTCAAAAAGACCACCCTGTTACTCTACATTTTCCATAAAAAATTGTAATAAAAGATGTTAGCATGATGAACTTGTAGAAGGTCTTAACCACCTTAAGTCCTAAAGCGTGAGTTATACTCTGTGAGTGTTTTTACTTACTAATTATATTTTTTGCCGTTTTGGTGATTTATAATTTATAAAGTTTTCACTCAATCCTCAATTTGGAGTATATGCTCATGGTTAGGCTTGAGCATGGATCTAAGCCTAGTGTCGATGTATTACCATGCTAAACATCCTCCTAGAGTCTTATATAGAGTATTAAGTCCCCAGGATTTTTAATTTTTGAGTTAATTAAAAATTGCCGAGTCGGCAATTTTTTAATTAAAAAATAAAGATACTTTAAAAAGTGGTATTTGGGCACCAAATAGGCCATGGGATGCTCATTTTGGACCTAGAGCACCCATGTTACCTACTTACCCACTTACTTGAGTAAAAGTGGTGATTTTCATCACTCAAAATTGACTTTACTCTCAAAAACCCAAAAAATCATTTTAATTCAATAAATGTTAAGTCAAAAATAAAAAAGATAAAGGGAGTTGAAAGAAAAATTAAATGGCAAAGTCAAGAAGGAGTCAAAGGAGACACGACAAGGTTGATTGGCAATTGTTTGATTCCATATCTTAATAGATATTGGCACATGGGTATTGAGAGGTAAGCCCCTCTTGGAGAGGTGGCACTACATGAGTGGCGACCCACACTCCCAAATTGCTTTCCTCCTTCCTTTGACTTTGGTTTGGACATTTGTGATGAGTGTGGAGAGATGGCAGCCCTCTCCCACACATGGCAGCTTCATCTTCAACATGAGTAAGCCCTCATAGAGAGAATATGCGCCCTCCTCCTTGATATCTTCACCCATTTGTGTATAAATAAGAAAGTGCTCTCCTCTCTACTTGCTAGTTGGAGCTTGGGAAGGCACTTGTGTAATCTTGCTATTGTAATATTCTTTTCTATTTTGGAATAAAATCAAGACTTGGAGGTCAGATTGGTGGATTGGCCAAGTGTGTGGATGCTATATGAATGGGGTGATATCATTTTTATTGTTTACTACTTTGATGCTTTGGTTATTGTGGCCTTAATAGGGGTACTATTACTCAATTGGGTAAGATTGCTAAACTAGTTTGATTAGTGATCTTTCTATTTATTTACTTTAGTGGTTTTAGATACAATATATGTTTGGTTTAACAAATTGTGTTGTAAGATCTCTCTTGTAGGTGATACCATTTTTTCTAACCTTGTTTGTAAGCAACCGAAGTGATTGATATCTCAAATTGGAGAAGTGGATGATCTAGTTTGACTCTTCCCTTTCCTCCAAGTCTTTGAAGAAGATCCCTCCACAATCCATCAAGAAGAACTCCATTACTTAACACATTCTAAAACACAAGTTTGCTCTTTCTCTCCTCCTCTCTAAAAGGCAATTTCTTGGTTACTTGAGATATACTTGGTTTCCTCTCATGCAAAGAAGAAATCTGTTATCAAAGTTTATAATTTACTTTGCATTATCATTTGTCTAGATCTATTAAGTTCTTAAGCTCTATAACTCTCATAAAAGGATAGAGTCGGCAAAGTGTTAGAAGCAATTTTTAGCTAGTTTCAATTCCAATCATAAAAGAATTTTGAAAATCGTTTTGTTTCAAAGGTCTTTTAAAGTTCATATTTGGCAATCTAGAATTCTTTTGATTTTCTGTTTTATAGCAACCATAAAGACCCTAAGGAAACTAGCTTTTTTAGCTTGAGTTCCTTAGTTCCTTTTCGCTGAAATTGGTAGAATTTAACTTAGAAATTTTTTTGGATTTTGACTCCTGGCCCAAGACCCTTCCAAAGTGTTTTTGGGCATCTTTATCTTCTTTTGTTGAGTAAGCTGTTTATGCAGGTTGGCCAGACAAATAGAAAGAGTATAATACTGTTTAGTAGGATTAGGAGCATCCGGGACCCCGGAAAGCACCATTTTACTTCATAAATTCTTTAAAAAACATTGTAAAGGCTTGTGACCCCCTAATGAATGGTCGCCAGTCTTCCATAAGCATAGTACAAAGATCATAATAAAATCGGTGAGCCTATAAGTTCCGGCTCTTCATTCCCCCTGGGGGAAATGGTGTGTCAGGTGGTTGTCTTTTTTTTGAAATTGTTAGTTTAGATCAAATTTTCCATTTTTGCAAGTAGAGCACTAGTGTTAGATTAGTTTCAATTTAGCAATTTCAATTTGGCAAATAAACCATCCCCTAAACGACCTCGAAAGGGGCACATTGATCTTGGTTAGTAATTAGTCACACTTTTATTTTTCTATCATAAAATAAACCAAATTCCCCTCGGCTCTCGGTCTGCGGTTCTGACCCTTCGGTTACTATGAGCTCGTCTCGATCTGATGGGAGTAAGTTCATACACATTTGTGTTGGTGAGTGGTTGATAGTTTTAATTAGGACAACCCCAAAGTTGTTAACTTGATGTGCGGGAAAACGCCTAAGGGTAATTTGTGAAGTAAGGCGGGCCCTCTAGGGACACAGCTTCCCACCCACGTTTTGGACATCCGGCACTTTGGTAAGTTTTACTAGTGAGACCATTTTGGGTTTCGGTAAAGCTCTCCGCCAATTTCCAAGCAAAGAAGTTAACCTCCAAGGAGGCCCAAACCATTTCACTAATTGAACATTAATTTATCCTAATAAAACACTCGAACTACATTTGCTTGATTCTCATTAAAGCCTTGGTCTCAAATTTTCACACTTAGCAAAGCCATAGGCTTCATTTCATAAATGGTTATATATTTAATGTAAATGAAACTTGTACCTAACAATTGTCTCTGTTATCCTTTTGATGCAAGTACATGTTCATTTGATTATATATATATATATATATATATATATATATATATATATATATATATAAGTGGTGAATGTTGTTTCATGTTTATTGAGTTTATAGTTGATGGTTTGAAAGAATAAAATAAACTCCTAGATTTCAATCGTTTCATGTTTTATTCATTTTATGGTTAATGGTTTGAAGAATCAATAAACTCCTAGATTTCAATTTTCGTACGTAGCTTAAAAGCCTTAGTATATTTGTTAGGGACTACCCCCCTTGGCTTCGCTAGGAGTTGGCCGAGACAGAGGAGTTGAGGATTAGGTGACAGCACCTTAACTCTCACTTGCCCCCAAGGACACACCGAGTGGATTGAAGATTTCTTCCACGTCTCCCAGGTGTGTATAAGGCGGCAACAGGACTAAACACCCTTGAGCCATTTGTAGAGTGGTTGGTCATTCTACTTCCCATTGTACAAACCGTCCTAAGATTCAACAAGATTGTTCTCCTACCTTGCAACAAACCCTCCTTCAGCATAAACCCACCCATGGCGAGGGAAATAATAATAACAACCATGGGAAACCAACACCACAATGCAAACGCATCCCACCCTATGTTATTTGCAGGAAAGATCATTGCACCCACTTGTTTCTTGATCTCCATGCAGTCCTAATATTAGAGCCATATTACCCAGTCTAACTAACCCACAAGCACCTCAAATGACGTTGAATTCTTTTCCCCGGCATAGCATTAGTGCTTACAATGGCGATGCTCCACCAACTTCGCCATGTTTGGTTACCCCCCACCCCCAAGGATGACCTGTTCTCCCATCGTCACTTCATACTGTGATCGTCCACCACATTCGATGTCAAATTCTTTTTTCCTTTTTCCCCTTTTCCTAGACACTATGTTCCCTTCTTTTTT
This sequence comes from Picea sitchensis, assembly GCA_010110895.2. Taxonomy (NCBI): domain Eukaryota; kingdom Viridiplantae; phylum Streptophyta; class Pinopsida; order Pinales; family Pinaceae; genus Picea; species Picea sitchensis. The sequence continues at coordinate 68,439 of SNQJ01S0002704.1, read as the reverse complement.
CTCACACGGAGCCTATCCTTTCACAAATGACTTGCGTGGCCATCACCGCCATTTGCGCAATCTCAACACCCTCAAAACCCAAGTTTTTGGACACGTGAACCAACTTTTGGAGATTGTTGTTGTACCTCTGCACCTGGCCCCCACTCTCTTCCCCCCATGTGCACATGTACTCATGCAACTTTGTTCATTCTCCTCCCCACCGGTGAAGAGTTCCTAGAGTCCATGCCTACCCTCAATAGTCCCTTGACTCCTTTCCCTTGATCTTTTCACCATGAAGTCCATTGTCTACATTCCTCCTTTGCAAATGCTTTGTGAGGCTACTGCCACCATTTTTCAATCTAAGATCTCCCCCCCTGAGTCCAAGTCATTGGACCCTTGAGCCACCTTAGATTGGTGATTATTGTTGTACCTCCAAACTTGCATGCCCCTTTCTACTCCCATGTGAAAATGTACTCATGCCTCTTCACCCATGATCTTCCATGACAATGAAGAAGGCTTAGAGGTCTGGTAGCACAAATTTCTACCCTCCAACTTGAGCTGATATACCTGTTATGACAGTGGTAAAAACTTGGCTAATTAAAGGAGTAATGGCCCTAAATGGTCACTGACCAAACCCCTCTCTGTTTGGGCTGGTGCTTGCTAGCCTTTGGGGGGAGTCCCTAGGCACCTTAAGTACCTTGTTGTTGTCTTTAAAACTGGTTTTATGCAATAAAGGACAAAAAACAACGAGCTATTCGTCTTGGAAACCATGTTAAAAAGTCCAAAACGATGAGAAAAACATAGATTATTCACTTGGATGGATCCTGCAAAGTTAGCATAATGACTATAGAATAGAAGTAGAACAAAAAACTAGTCAAAAGATTAAATAAATCACAGTGAATAGTTCAAAAAATTGACCAATCAGATTGCAAAATTCACCAATACCGACAAGAAACACAGGTTAGAACACAAACACTTAATTTCTTTATTGAATAGGCTTGCAAGAGGGTTGGCGACACCACAATAGGCAAGCCCACAACCAGTGCAATGATCACTTTGCCCAAAGAATGAGTCACTACACTAAGAGAGAGTAGAGAAGAATGAGAACGAAACACTATGTTGTTGCTGCTAAGAACCGACCAATAACTCATGTAAACCATCCAATATATAGGACTAATGGCGCAAATCCCAAGAGAAGTAACCATGGCGCATGAGATGCCAAGTGTAAGTGGTGTGGCCTAAGATAGATGTGCATGAGATCAAAGAAGGGAAGAAATGGCGCATGTGGGAGTGAGAAGACCCACGTATGATCTCAAACTAGGAGAGAAGGGCGCATAAGTGGCTAGGGAAGACGCATGAATGGAGAGGAGTGCGAGTCAAAACCCATGCACATGGGAGATGGGAGATAAGGTAAAGTGAGAAATGAGAGAAAACACATGCTAAGTAGAAGAGTTTTTAAACAAGCATGAGGGAATGAGTGTTTAATGCAATGGAAGAGTGAGTGCATGCGTGACTTTGGAAGATGACGTAGTGAGGGAGTGTAGTGAGCGAATGGGTAGAAGATAGAATGAGTGCATGTGTGGGAGGAAGGGTATTAGCATGCATGGAGGAGAAGGTGAGTTAGTGCATGAATGGAGTTAGCATGCGCATGGAGGATGGTGTCTGGCATATCAAGTGCGTGCATGGGTTGTGTTAAAAGGAGGAGGTATGCATAAGAGGGAGAAGAATAGTAAAGAGTGGGAGATGACGTAGTGAGGGAGTGTATCATGCGTTCCATGAAAAAGGAGTGACACGTATGTTTAGATAAGGGGGGGACAAACCTTTAAATAAATGAATATTAAAAAGAGGGGACATAAAAATGTATGCATACATGGGGGATAGAGGATATATTTAAAGAATTAATAAATCAAAAGAGCGGACAAAATAAAGTGACCCTTTATTAAATAATTCAATAATGTGACACTTTAGTTTAATTAAGGTGGGAAGGTGAGTGGGTTATAAAGCTAGGACAAAAGTAAGCGGTATGTATGAGAAGAGGGGGTTAGGATTAGGAAAGGGTAATTAATTAATTAAAGGGGGACACTTAAACTTAATTACAGTGGTATGGATAAGTGAGTTTAGGATTAGGATAGGATAGAGTTAGAGTTAGAGGGTTAAGAGGCATGTGTAAAATGGTTTAGGGAATTTTTGATGTACGAAAAGTGGTTTTATGGTGGATGAAGAAGAATTAGCGAGAAAAGTTAGCCTAATTGGCTAAATTTTCTCCACGAAAGTGCCACCTCACCCTATGCACCTAATTGGCTAAATTTTCTCCACGAAAGTGCCACCTCACCCTATGCACCCTTGGTCAAATGATGCCACGTAGATGCCACATCTCACTGAAACTCTGCCACATGTCAAAATCTGCTCTCGCCACTTGTCACTGATGGAGAAGGCGATGACCGCTAAAAATAGAAAGTTGGTTGAATGTCCATGACTTTATACTCATTGGATTCGATTTTTTGCAAGGAATCTAAATCCGCAATCCGAATTGACATGCAAGCCTTGGTGCTCAACCTGCTAAAAATAGAAAACAATGCCAAATCATCTCGAAAAAGGTCCAAAAGACTCAGAATGTCTCAAGGATCAATAATATGCGCTCAAAATATGGATCCGGGGCCTAGAGCTCAAACTGCTAAAAATAGAAATCTCATGCATGTCGCCCAAAAAAGTGCTATCGGGCATAGAATCATGCAAGGAACATCCCTATATGATTAGAACTGCTCCAAACTGTCAAGAGAAGCACTCAAACTGTGGTTCCTAAAATGTAGCAACACCTGTTGTATGTAGACATCTCTCTCAAGTGCATGGGAAACCAAGCTAACTCTAACTCTGAACAAACAACCATGTACCAATCATATACCTGCCTCTGATGGGAACCAACCTCTTACTCAACACAAATGCTAAAGTCTGGGAGAATCTCAGAATGCCAGCCAAAATAGTGCATGATGGCTCTTAACCCACAAGATTTTCAAGGGCGAAAATGTAGGGGTTAACAAGGTCATGATTGCATTAGACAATCCCTAGGATCCTTTCCCCCTCAACTCTCCCATCAACCTTCTTTTCAGGCCCACCTACCACACTGAGGTCTAACATGCCTTTAGTCTCCATTTCCTATCAATTCGTCCCTACCAACACCTCTTACACTTGGAAGGATTGGTTTGAATACTTATAACTATCAAAAACCACAGATTGCACCACCACGTGAAATGTTGTCAAACAGTTTAAAGTTACACACACATACACGGAGTTTATATCTCATAAAGGATTTGACAAGACTTTCCAATTGTTGTTTCATGGACGCAGGACCTTCGACTAGATTTTATGGTACCTTTGGATTATTCTCATGACCATCATCACTTTAGCCAAGTATATTACTCAATTGGTATATAGATATAGAATTTTCCTTTGCAACACTACATTTCCAATGTTTTTTGTTAGCTTTCAGGGTTACTCTGAAAGTGTTCACACCATGCTTGGGGGTGCTTCATAAGATTTGGGGTACATGGCACATGATCAACCCCTGAATATTTCATGGTGTATTTACACATAGAAGATGGTCCATGATAGACTTGCACAATGGAGATGGCTTATTCAGTGGTTGCTCGGCCTCAGTTGGGTGCTTGAATGATACTCTTCCCTAGGGCCTTGGAGATCTCTTGGCATCTTTGGTGGCATTATACATGATGGCCACATCGAGATGGTTGCTTGCTTGGAGAATACCCTAGTCAGGAGGAGGAGCAATTTGCATCCTGGAAGAGGGCCTTCGGCCCGAAACAACACAAGGTCCCTTGAATACTTGCATGGAATCTTAGAGTTGACTTAGGGATGCTTAGGTTGCAACAGTGTTCATGCAGGGGGAGTGGACCCAATGGAGTACATGGTCTATGAGATTTGTTGGAGTCTTTGGAGGCTTGTAGGAGGAGCATTGGACACACCTCGTGGAGTGCCCTTGCATTTGGAGCCTTGCTTGTGGACAACATCACCTTGCAGCTTGATATGTCTACTCATGGAGAGTAGTGCTTCACATGTGTGAGCCTACATGGGTTGCTTGTAAGGGAATTGGCCCACCTATGTATTATTGTCCTCACTTACCTCTCATATATATAAAGGAAGGAGAGATTCCTTCACGCACTCATTCATCTTTGTTCATCTTGTATTAGAGATGTGACCAAGACGAGAAAACCAATCTTCCTCTCTCTCTTGGATCTTCTTATGTACTCTCTCTCTCTCTCTCTGAGTCGCTAGAGTTTCTTGATCTTCTTGGAGCATCTTGAAGACTAGGGTTAGGATTTTATCTCTTGGAGATTTGAAGATTGGAGTTTTGAGATGAAACCCTATGTTGTAATTGTGGAAGTGAAGAAAAGGAGACCTCTTGCCTTGGAGGACATGTTTGTTGGATCTCCTAGGTGTGAGCTAGGATTTTCTTGATCTTTCCTAACTAGGGTTTTGGAGAGTTACAAGATTGTACTAACCTTGTGATAAGACTATGGTATGTACATGAACTTCAACTTTATGCATATTAATGAAGTTTCCAACTGTCCAATACTTGTGTAAATTGCAGATTTGACTTTCAACCATCTATATTCTCCATGGTCTGTAATTTCCAGCTCTATATGTCTTATTGATTTTACATAACTGAAGGGTGATTATGTTAAAGTGATTTAACATTATAATTGAAGAATATAAGAGAATATTTACTGCTGTATTTACAGCCATCATAAGTGGTTTTCAGATCTGTTATATGCATGATAAGATTTCCCTAGAGCTGAAACATATTGAAACAAATTGGTATCTTTTCTCTTGGATTGCCAAAATGATTAGGGTTGCTAAGAGTTAAAATACTGTCCATTGTTGCTACTGTTTTATTTGTATTTCAAAACAGCCCTAAGGCTGAAAATTCACAGGGTTAAAAGTTGGGAAACGTCTAGGATAGAGGTGAAAATTTTGTTTTGTATTAAAACTCTTAAACACAATTTTTTCCATGTTATCCCCGATTTCTAGGGATAACTAGGAGATCATGTCTCGAGGCCCACAGGTCCTAGACATGGAGTACCGAGAGCAGGATTGACCTAAGCGTGGCCCTGTAGGGGCCATCCTTTTCTTCTTTCGTCAGATTCATCTTGTCAGCAGCAACAACATCCATCACCATCGACTTGGTCTTGTATCGAAGAAGGCTCTTGCTCCATGAGGTAATTGGTCCAAGTATCATGGTATATGTCACTTTTGATCATTATAACCTTTAAATGTATACATCTAATTCCTTTTATTTCTAACGACTACTTGGATCTTACATTGGCCCACTTGACCATGCTTGGGGAGATTGACTGGGTGCCCTAGCAAGCCTATACCCATAGGTTTTGGTTTGCCACTGGGGGATTTCTGAAGAGCCATCGTCCGCTCCCATCATGCCACCACTTTTCCATCTTATCTCCCGCTCATCTGTCCCATTCCCCTTGTCTGGGCATTAAGATGATCTGTTTGTGGGGTTGCACCTTATCTCGTGGGAAGAAGGGGATAAAGGCCCAGAAGGTAAAAGCAGCTAGTAAAAGATAAAAGCCTAGAAATAAAACCTCGAGATGCTTCGCCCAGGGATCCTCGAGAAGGCAATAAAAGGCCTCTCAGCAAGAAACAAGAGGGACCCAAAAAAATAACAAACAAGACCTAATCAAGAGGATAGGGGGTCTCATCACAAGCCAACCTATTATGTTCATGGGTACCTAACAGCATGACATTGCCACCATCTGGTTACTACACCAAGGCAGTGACCTTTGGTTGCATGGCCAAGGGAAAGGGGGTCTCATCACGAGCCAGCCTTATCATATTGGTGAAAGTACTTGTGGGTAACACTGTCAACTCTGGTCACCACGCCAAGGCAGTGTCCTCTGGTTAGCCCTTGAATAAAAAGAAAAAGAAGAAGAAAAAGAAAATAAAGAAAAGAATAAAGGCAAAAAGGGGCTTGGAAAAAATTGCATCCATGACAGGTACAGCTCGCCTTCTACAAAGGCACCCACAGATAATATCATGCATCCCTGGCTCTCACTCTACCCGTATGTCTGGACATCCCTTAAACCACTTCACCTCGTTTACATGGCTTGGACAAAACCCCTTGGAAACTTTCCTTTCCATATGGATACTAGCCCAATAGGGTATCTTGTCCTTTTTCTCGACCTTGTATTGTAGGTTTTTGTAAAGTCTTTGAGCTATTGAATGATATATCAGGGTTTTTATGCATATGTTTGATAATATTGATGATAAAATGTGATTAACATTGCTATGATTCCTGTGATTAATGAGCCCGTGGAGGGCGTAGTTTTTGATGTGCAGGACCATGCCCGACGAACAGGTACCATTTGGACCGGTACACATGGGGAGATGATTAGTTCGGACCTCCATGGGGCTAAAGAGCCCATCAGATGGTTGTTGAGACCCCGTCAGAGGGGCAGAGACAGGACAGTGTTTGACCGAGGTTTTGCACCGGAGAAGAAGAGGAAGTTTCACCAGAGGCACTTTCGCAGAGCCCGGCCTAAGGGGAATGACCCCTTTTCAATGGAACGTTGGCCTTGGAAGGCTCAGAGCGCCCCCATCCTTACCATGACGTCATCTAGCTTCATGGTCATTCTTGGAGGCAGACTGAGCAGCAGTGGCATGTGTGGCATGTTGGAGAAGCCCCTGGGGGGCTAACGTTTTGCTCCCGGATGTCTCATTTGCCCTAAAAGGGGCTAG
>SNQJ01S0002704.1:49137-61645 GCA_010110895.2 Picea sitchensis | reverse complement strand
CTTAACTCTCACTTGCCCCCAAGGACACACCGAGTGGATTGAAGATTTATTCCACGTCTCCCAGGTGTGTATAAGGCGGCAACAGGTAGAGATAGCAAGTGAAGTTGAGTGTAGTCTTGTCAAGGAGAAGGAGAATATGACTAGTGGCTTAAAGGGTAATGGAGTCAAGGTGGACAACTTCTTCTAAGGCTGCAAATCAATTGATGATGATGCACAAAAGTCCAAGAGGGAAAATGCATAGCAGAAGTAGTAACTTAAGTCCCCCTATGCATTGACCTCAAGAGACAAGATGCTAGGGTGTAGGCAATTCTAGGCCCTAGCGCCTTGCTCTCCTTAGGCTTCTTATGGACTAAGATTTATGCAACAATAACTAAGTCAAAACCCTTAGAGTTCTAGCAATTTAGGGCTCTAGAGTTTCACTAGTTATTAGGTCAATTTAATGAAAAACTTGGCAAATAAAAAGTAAGAAAGTAACAATTTAAGTCTCTTACTTCAAGCATTAAGTACACCAAGCAATTTCATAATCTTGTATGAGCAAATAAAACCGTACAACAAACCATTCAGTATATATTCAGAACAGGAGTCCTCACCAGATTTTGAAGAATATGACTCCCGAAGAAGCCTTCACCGTAGTGAAGCCTGAGGTCCAAGCTAGACCCTTCAGGGAGAAAGGGTACATTTGTGGGATACAATGAATCTTCGAAGGCATATCGGATCTACATCCCTAGACAGAGACAGATTGAAGTGAGCAGAGATGTCATCTTTGAGGAAGAGATAGCCTTTCAAAGATCTAGAGAATCTCATATGGAGATTGACAACGAGACAATACCTTCTCCCCCTTCAACAGTTCAGAGGGAGACAACCATTGTTCCATTTGATCTAGTTGCTCCAATTGATGTTCCCAGAGACATTGCAGTAGGCCATAAAAGGTCTTCTTGGGCTCGACAAACTCTGCAGGATGCAGAGGGACATGCATCTCCTCAAGGCACATTCCGAGAGAGCAAGAGACCAAAGAGATTTTCGAGCTATGTTTCATCCATGAGCCACATCATTGATACTGAGCTTTCTTATCATGGAGAAGCAGTAGGTTAGCAGGTGTGGCAAGATGCCATGATAGAAGAGTATCAGTCCATCAGGAAGAATGATGTGTGGGATATTGTTTCGAGACCAGAAGGGAAGTCTGTAGTGACTTCCAAGTGGATCTATAAGATCAAGCATGCAGTTGATGGAAGTGTCGAGAAGTACAAAGAAAGATTTGTAGCCAGAGGATTCTCACAGGTGGAGGGAATTGATTATGAGGAGACATTTTCTCTTGTGGCCCGATACACTTCCATCCGTACTATCATTGCACTAGTGGCATCTATGGGTTGGAAACTACATCAGATGGATGTAAATACAACCCTTCTCAATGGTGAGATTGAGGAAGAGGTTTACATCGAACAACTAGAGGGATTCATGATACATGACGAGAAATATCATGTGTGTAGGTTGAAGAAAGCTCTGTATGGACTAAAGCAGGCACCTCGTGCTTGGTACGAGAAGATGGATGGATTCCTGATGAGTTTGGGCTTCAACAAGAGTGTTGTTGATCCAAACCTATATTATCACATTGTTGGTGACGAGTGCCTGATCTTGGTCCTGTATGTGGATGATTTATTCCTCACCGGTTCATAAAGACTTATTGCTGAATGCAAGCATGCATTGACTTCTGAATTCGAGATGAAGGATTTGGGTATGATGCACTAGAAGTATGGCAAAGGACTAATGAGATTTTCCTGAGTCAAGGAAAATATACATTGGAGATATTAAAGAAGTTCGGTATGACAGACTGCAAATCCATGCCTACACCGATGGTGATGGATCTGAAGAAAATGAACGAGGCTTCTATTGATTCAAGTGAGATTGATCCACATTTATACCGACAGTTGATTGGATCATTGATGTATCTGGTTAACACCACACCTGATATATGCTATTACAATGAATGTACTTAGTCAGTTCATGAGTCAGTCGAGACAGACTCACTGGATAACAACAAAGCATGTATTGAGATATCTACGAGGCACAATTGGATATGGCCTGAGATATGCCCTCCGGTGTAGAGATGAGATTGCAGGGATATGCTGATGCAAATTGGGCAGGGAGCGCAATGGACCGAAAGAGCACATCCAGTTGTTGTTTTACATTAGGGTTTGCCATGGTTTCCTAGTGCAACAAGAAACATAGCTCTGTGGCTTTGAGTACCGTAGAAGCAGAGTATATAGCGTTGAGTGTGGTAGTCCACGAAGCAGTGTGGCTTCGCAAGCTCCTTACATATTTATTTGATCATGAGATGGATTCTACCATTATTCATTGTGATAACCAGAGTTGTGTGAAGCTCTCTAAGAATCTCGTGTTTCACAATAAATTGAAACACATTGAGATAAAATGCCATTATATTAGAGACATGGTGCAGAGGAAAGAAGTACACGTGCAGTACCTTCTCACACATGAGCAGATTGCAATATCTTCACCGAACCACTTGCCAGGACGAAGTTCTAGTACTTCTGTGAGAGACTTGGCTTGGTGGAGAATGCCTCCCTAGCTGAGAGGGAGTGTTGATGATTGCAGCGTCGTGAGACATACTCCAGGATAAGTTCTCCTCTGTGACTGAGTTGAGTCAACTTGTGAGAGGGCCCAGTGTTGGGCATACCCATGTGATGGGGCATCGTTCTCCTCTGTGTGAGAGTTGAGTTGTCCCCCAATGTTTGGGGCATCGTTCTCCTCTAGAGAGTTGAGTCGTCCCCCAGTGGTTGGGTGTGTCCATGTGATGGGTGTATCGTTCTCCTCTGTGTGAGAGTTGAGACGATGTGGTACTCCGGATGATTCTCCTGTGGACTAAATTGAGATAGAGATATGTTGAATATGACGTCCCTGTGGCTGAGCACAGGTGGACGTGTCCCTAGTGGCTGAGCACTAGTGGACGTGTCCCTAGTGGCTGAGCACTAGTGGACGTGTGAATCCCTTGCTATATTGTCTAAGTGTAAGATTTGCTTGCAACCCTAATTGTGATGTAAAGGGTACAAGTCGGCCCCACCATAAGTGAAATATAATTAATGATTATTGTTATAATTAATTGTATTACTAAGTTAATGAGGTTGTCCATGTTGTGCCAATAGACGCCACTTTTGTTGTGTCTAGTCTAGTATAAATAAATGTGATTTCCCCATTGAGGAAACACACTTGTCACTTGCCATTTGGAAATTTTAGAAAGTACATTTTAGGGCTGAAGTGCGCACCTCTCTTGGGCGCAAGTTTCAAGGTGGTAGAGCACCCTCTTGTGTGCATTAGGGTTTTATGGTTGGAGGATCTTCTCTTGAGAATATAGCAAAGGATTGCTGGGTTTTCTTCCCTTGAGTAGAAAGGTTTCCCAGGATATTTCTTGTGTTCTTGTGCATGGTACTTCTTCTTGTGATCTTGGTTATTGCAGCACTTGTAAATGGTGTAGCTGCATTTGTTTATGGTTCAAGTAAATGCTAAAATGAAATAAACCTCATGCTTGAGCCTAGCATAGTGAAAACTTAACACATGGCTCATGAGTCATGGTGTCATTAAATCCATTTCTATGAGTGTCCTTGTGGAGGGTGCACTTGCTCTTGAGTTACCCCATATTTACGTGCTATTTTTCCCAAACCCCTTTATCAACGATCTTTCTAGTCCACTTTATTATATTTGCAAGTCCCCTTTATAAGGTTTCAAGCTGTAGCATTGCTATTTGGGACTGGGGCAGGCACTGAAAGAGTAAAGATCAAGTTTGGACTAGCTTTTGTTAGTCCTTTTTTTGCTATCATTCTTTTCTTTCTTTAGCATCATTTTCTTGTTCTTTTATTAGCAGCTGCGAAGCAACCTCTAGGCCTTCATCCCCTCTTCTCATGAGAGAATGGACCTTGAACCATTGTCGAAGTTTAGTACACTATGAGAGGCTCCAGGATGGAAAGTGTTAAGTATGGTGGGGCATGGAACGTTACCCTTGTGAGGGCCTCCCAGTAGTACCCCTTTTCCCTGGGCAGTGACAACATGTGACCTCCAAGGTGAAACAAGGAAACTGACACAATTTTCCAAACTAGTGATCCGTTATCCAACTTCAACCAAAGATCTTCATCCACATGCCTGAAAAATTAAGCACAACACTTTGCATGAAAGAAGGACTAACATACGTCATGGTGATGATTGCTTACCATCTCCCATACTCTGGGTTGCTTGAGTGTGATGAGCCTTGGTTGACGTGTGGTTGTAAAGGTGAATGAGGGGGGCTGTTGGGCTGCCATCTGTGGACATGCTGATCATCATCATGGTTAGGATCACGTTCTCCATTGTAGGCCACGAGACATGATCTCCTCTAGTTACCCCTAGGCATGGTGGGTAATAGACCCAATATGACTTATTATAAAAGGCCCTTTGGGAAGCTTCCTTAGAATCCCATGCCTATACCTTCGATCACAATGAACCTCTTTACCCTTAAGGTATTTGCCCCAAGAATCATTGGTATGATGAAGAATACAAAATTAGTCATAAATTTCACATTTTGTCCTCAATCATGACCAACCTTCCGTTCCATTCACTCAATGTGAGTATCAATGCCTACTTTGGCATAAAAAAATGTGAATTACTTGATTAGAGGACCTGCAAACTTATTTTGGCCCTCTACAAATTCCCTAAAACCTTTTGGCATACCCTTCTCCCTAAGAAAATGTCTCGTTGACTACCAATCCTGGATTTCACATGTTACATCTCTTTACGACCTATCGACTCAACTTGTTGTTATTGTTCCCTCTGCCCCACCTAATGTCACCTATTTTATTCTAGAGATATTAAGAGAGATATTCGAAAATTGATCACTACTGGAGTAGTTGATGTGGAAGGCCTCCAAGCTGAATTTCTCAAGCATGGTGTCGATTCTCTTGCATTTCATATTACTGATCTCTTTAACATTGTAGTTTGCTTGGGTTTCCCACCCTCTTGGTCACAACACATCATCCGCTTGATTTTTAAATTGGGTAATATCTCCATTCCAAACAACAAGAAGACTATCATGATTGGACATACCTTTGTGAAACTTTATGCCAAGGTTTTGAATATGCATCTTTTGGAGCTTAAGCTCCAACTGGTGGTTCCAGCTCTTGACATTTGTAAGCTGTCACAGGAAGTTCACATCCTGTTCATTTAACCACCAAAGCTTCAAAAAAAGTGCTGAACCATAGCCAATGGTTCATGCTTTGATATAAGTACATCTTAAATAACGGCATCTGAGTCCTGAAAGTTAATCTCCTTTTCCTTCTGTTCGTTGCTTAACCTTTTTCTTCCTTCACTACTGAGAGCACCTCTCTTCCCTTTCTGTCTTGAACCTCTCCTCACTGACTTTGAAATACAATACTGTACATGATGAAAGACATAAATTTTCAGTAGTACATTATTTGTTATGGAAACCAATAATAGGTTACTATTTTATTGTACACATTACACATCATTGCTGACCTTACCGTCCAATGTGCACTCTGCAAACTACAACTATGCAGTGATTAATGCCACCCAACTTATCTGTCCAAATCACATTAATAGGCAGTTCATAGCATTCATTGTACAAGCATTATGGTTGCATACTCTATGCATACATAGCCTGGGATGAATGAGTGGTTTTGGTTAACTGAGCTTTTAAATAAAGGAGATTGATGTCTTTGTGGAGCAACGAACTTATCATCTGACCTCAAGACTCAACTGCTTACTGATCTGGAAATGTTCTTCACATCTCTTTTTGAGATCTCTGATAATTTTGATTGTCTGAGGCTTGGATAATGCGACCTTCCAGGACGTGTTGTATTCTTATCATCTCAGTTAAAAATAAAAAATATCGATGAACTTAATATAAGTATGGACCTAGCTAAATAGAAGGTGTTTACCTGCAAGGTGCACAATGCAGGCCATACTGTGAGTAGGTACAGACTTGGGAGTCAAGAAGGCAACCCTGGCAGTATAACTCTCAATAGGCATAGCTTCAAACAATTCATCATCACATGGAGTCATAAAAATCCTTTCCTGCAGATGAGCAATCCTACTCTCCCACACTGTTTTCCATATAGGTTGAATGATCCTCAGTGGCCAGCGCTGTGCAGCAACCTTTGCCAAGTCACGAGAGAGCAGCTGCTTTGTCATTTTTTCCTGAAGCTCGATCTTGGGGCCTCCCCACCCAGCTGAGAAGGGAGGAGACAATCTCAATATGTGCACAAAAGCCCTATATATGTGATCCGACACAGTGGCTAACACCAAGATTTAGAGCCACCATCTTGTCACAAAAAGACAAATTACACTGGATCTGGGATGTGGGCTATTGGAATTTCAATGCAAAATGTATAAAAATTATCCTGCAATTTTTGGGAGATTACAAAATTGCCCATCTTCAAACAATACAGAGCAAAAGCTTGTCAAACATCCAGTCTCAGGATACCATGTTTCAAAATACAGCAGAAGAAAGAAAACTGGGATCAAGGATGCGGTCTATTGTAATATTATTCCAAAGTAACCCCCCCAAGTCTTTAGAATGCAGCAAACACCCAGTGTCAGAACCTGTGTGTTAGCCCAAGGCAGCAGACAACCACAAAAAAATGCAGAAAAACTAGGATCAATGCTGTGGGCTATTGTAATTTCAATCAAAACTAATATCCAAAAGCAAATTCTGCAGTTTTGCGGGATAACAAGACTGCCTAGTTCTTCAAACCCTTGGGAAAACAGGATGATCAAGTCTGCAGCAGACAATTGGAATTCTGTGTCAATTATATAGATCAAGCAGATTTCAGAGATTGCAGCCCTGCCCATGGTTTGGTTTCAGAAGAAACTGACTCGTGTTGTTTGATTCCTCTCCCTTATGTGACTTGGCTGAATGACGATGATTTCAGGAAGTGTTGTGTCTTGTGCACCCAGCTAGCTCCCTCATGATGCTCACTCGGGACATGTGACTATCCCTATTAAAGCTAGCAATCATGAACATTAACATCACTAAGGTTACAACTATCCTCTGTTCATTAATCACATTAAAGTCAATAATCAAGTGCATAGCTGGAAGCATAATGGGCCGAACATAGAACAAACCAAAAGCTCAATCATATATTGGGGAACTGATAAACAACCAATTCATAAGCTTGTTTTCACCACAGAATTGTCAAAGAATTTGAACACTTCGCACACAGTCAAGTTAATTAACCTGGATGGGCAATGGATAGATGAATGCATGGCTGTGTATGTGGCCTTGAATCTAGGCATAAATTTTGACATGTTAACATTCAACATTCCAAGCTGTCTTAGGCTGATAAATTTCTGAATCTAAAGAGTTATTACTTATACATATTAAGATTAGCTTTGTTGGTGGAGAACTTGAGGAGGGTGATCACTCTAAAGGTCTGTCACCACACAAACTCATCAAACAATCAAGGCATGGAACAAATAATCATGACTAATAATTTGAAGAATAACATTTGCAATAAACAGAAATATCAATGGCTCAAAGAAAAGAATACCTGGAGTGCAAAGCCATTTTCACCCTATGGATGTCGTGGCGACCTTAGTGTCTTCGTAACATGCTTTTTTCTTTGGAGGTTGACAGCTGTAATGGCCTGTCACCACACAAACTCAAACAATCAAAGCATGGAACAAAATGCGTTGACCGTAATAATTTGGAGAATGATATGTGCAATAAACGGGTCAGGAAAAAGAGTACCTGTAGTGCAAATCCTTTTCTCCCATTGGATGTTGTGGGGACTAGTGTCTTTGTAACTTGCATTTCCCTCATCACTAACAATCATAACTTTGCCACTATTTTGTGTGAATCATAGAAGACAGGTCTATGACTTGTATTCAATATACCTCTTCTTCAATAAGATTTAGACACTTAGAGCATGAGGGATGCTCATATATTTTAGTGATGCTGCGTACTTACATTTTTGAGTTGGAGCTACTTTTTTTCTCCCCAACAAAAGCGATGGCAGGGACTAACCACTTCGTGGCTTATCCTCTTGTTTATTCATAAACTTAGATAGGAATGTGAATTATTTTCAACGGGGTTGATAATAGTTGAACCGCATTTTTAATATTTATCCAGGAAAATATATTTGTCATTGATGAATGCTCTAGTGAATGATTGAAATCAGGAATTATTGGAAGTCCATATAAGGATTTGGTTTCTTTTTATTTCCTTTTTCTTCATTTGCATTTTTGACATTGCTTGTTTCTTTCTCAGAGTACCTTGTATGGAATTCGTGCTTGGAAGATCTTGTTGTGGAGATATTATGAATAGTTTTTTTGTTCTTTTCTACCTGTTAATTTTTATTTTTCTGGTAGACATCAAAGTCAGCAATGCATATCAGTGGCTAATCTGAATTTTGGAAGCAGGGTTTGATTACGCATGCTCGTAAGGACCTTGACCCAGAGGCAGCACCTTTTGCAAGAGGGTTTGGACCTGGAGAAATTGAAGGTTTGCATGAGGGCGCCAGTCTTGTTGAAGTGGTATTTTCTTTGTTCCAGTGCTCTCATACATGGTTTATCTTATTGTTATTGGTTGCTTTGTTTTAGGTTGTATTATGAAATTTTAGGTTAGCATGTGCTTGCTTCAATCGTGGCTCCTCTGTACTATCTAGTATCAACCTATAAACCTATATGTAAGTCAACCATTTAGTATATCTTCATAGAGGCACTAGCTTTTTACCTATGAATACAACATAGTAATTTGTCTTGCTTATTTTATTATCCTTTTTGTAGAAAGAAGGAATTGGCTATATTTTTGGTTTGGATTTCATTTTATTGACAAATTTATCAATCAACTCCAATTATGATATTCTAAGATGATTTTATATTCAGGTCAAAAAGGTAAAGCCTCATGTGCTTCTAGGTTTATCTGGAGTTGGCGGCATCTTCAGTCAAGAGGTATCTTCATGTTGATGAATGCATTGAAACAATCTTGTGTGTGTGTGTATGGTCTTGTACAAATAATTTCTTTTGGAAAATTCATTTGGTAATTTGTAGCATGATCTCTTGGATAAGTTCTTCAGTAACACAAACTAGTCATAAGTGATAGATGCCATATTATTCTGAACTGAAATCAGTAAATAGGAGTCTTCTCAGAATGTGAGGTATTAAATGTAATTYTTGKCCAAATCGGCTTTATTTTAACGCATGAATTATGAGAGAGATCATTATGATTTGCATGATTCTCTTTTGAATTTTGCACCTTGKACTTTCCAGAACTTTCCTTTATATTAGGAAAAGAAAGYTTGTTTGGAAACTTTGGAGGTCACAACCTACCTTCAAAGGAAGCCTCTTTTATAGATTGTATATGTTATTTGTAATGTTTGAAACTTATGCTCTCTTCTACTGAATTTTGAACTRGGTGGATTTACAAGCAAATAATAAAAACATAAAACTGGATATTCTGTGAGTATTACATCATGATACTAGTTCTATTCAATCAAAAAGTGGGTTGTCCTACAAATTTTTGTCCTAATGGTTGTTGCTTGTACCATACATATTTTTGTTTTCTAACTTTCTAGAAAGTGATATGTAGTAATATGATTTCTAGAAGACTTTTCTAGACCTTCTTAGATGATCTTTAGTCCCTACCATGCCTATGTTGTATAATTGGCAAATTCACACTACCCCCAATCATTCCAACTTTGCTCTTTTCCACCTTTGAACTTTGCAACTTAGTCATTATAGTGCACCTACCTAGACTTTTACACACTTTCATCCCGTGATGATGTTATACAATGTATTACCTCCTTTATCCTACTAAGTCATACATATGCTTGATGCTACATTCACGAAATGAGCCCGACACAACCTAGTTTAGGTGTCATGTTCGATTCTTTAGGTTTGCCAACAATAAATTTATCCCTTGACCATCAATTAGCTTTGCTTGAAACCCTTGAAGCCAATTCACTTGGATGCCTTAATGCTTCACACACATTGTTTCTTTCATTGTGGTTTTTAAGTAGCCCTTCGCAAGACTTGACATCCCTATGAATTATGTGCTTAGAGACCAAACTGTGCCCAATAATAATTTGTCCCATCTAATTCAATAAATTAGAAGCCCGAAACCACTCTAAATTTGGGACAATTCTAGAATCTCTCAAAGAATATCCACCTAACACGTGTTGAGATTGTCTCTTGACCAACATTAAAGCAAGAATTATCTAGAAACCAGTGGACAATGACTAATAATCTGTAAATTTGCTTTTTGATAAACAAGATATTGTTGGTTGTCCTTGATAGATGACCAACCAAACAAAAACTTACAATTTATAAGAAAAGCAAAAAAATCATACACTATGGAGCCTTTGAATCCATCTAACCATAAGTTGCACGAAACATGGAAACGTTTGGAAACACGACCCCCCGAAAATGGGTATGTCGAGGGAAACACGGTATATATATATATATATATATATAGTATTTTTTAAAATTAATACATTATCTTGCAAGAAAAAGGAATGATACACATAAATGCCATTTTAGAAGGAAAACCATGTCTATATTAACATGAAAGGACATGTGGCACATAGATAGAGGAGTAATGCCTTGCATGAGGACACTTGGATACAACCATGGAATAGGAGCATTAAACTAACATCTTGTTGGAGAGTGTACCATCCTAGAGGAGAGGCATTAAAGCCTAGGAAAATCATGCCTCGAGGGCGTTTCATCATGGGGGTTGGATAAGCCCTAGTATGACACTTGTACATCCTAATAAGTGATTTTACTTGAGTGAAGGGTACATTTTTACTAGGGTCATGACTCATGAGAAAAGAGTTTAAAAATCAATGCCACCAACATCGAGGTACATAGAGAGCTTGGTGCTCTTGATTAAATGCCAATTCCATACCCTCATACATGATATAATCTAGTGGAAATGTTGCAATACTGCCAATCTTGAAATCCTAAAAATCGTTTAGTATGTTGAATTTTGAATGGGACCTAAAATTATACTTTCTCCATATGAAGTCCAATGAGGTTGGAACCACTCTCAAACATCCCGAAACAATTAATGGTAATGTTAAAAATTTAAGTAAAAGGATAAAAATGACATTCATGTCATTTTCATCCTTTTACTTTAAGAATTTAATATTACCATTAATTACTAAGGTGGGTGAAATGGTGATTATAGTTAATTGAGCATGTGGACAGATTTAAATTGTTTAGTAGTGGCTAATGAGGGGATTCTTTGCCACCTAAGGGACCCATGGTCCTCTCGGTCACCTGGATGGGCCTGCATAGCAAGAAAAAATCATAGAAACAACTGCCATTTGTGCCAAAATGGCTCGAAAATGTTGCTAGCCATATGGTACTGTGTTTCCAAATTGGGAAACATCGTATAGTATGGCCGACAACGTTTCCATGCCGTTTCATACCTGTTTCGGTGCATTTTCGGTACCAGAACGCAGGTTGGAGGGCATTTCCTACAACATAGATCTAACTCTAGATCTGATGAGGCCCACCTAGCATTCCATGTTGGAGCCAATGCATACTTTTGATGGGGAAAAGCTCCTTGTATAAATCCTCAATAACCTTAAAGAAAGCGTCTATATGATCATCAATTGGAACTGCATTGTTTCTTGAAAACTTAGGAAGCTTTTCCCCATAATTTCCTGTAGACATAGCATTGGGTTGCCCCGGAATTGCAATTATATTTAAAGGAGCATAAATAGTCAATTGAAACCTAACTCTTTGACCTGCTATTTGAGTAGTAGAACTTGGAGCAATTGAAACAAATGATGATGGGGTAAATAAAGATGATACCTGAGGTGTCGAAGTACTTACCACAGTGTTGAAAGTAGTAGTAGTGAATGGAAGAGATACCTGAACCTATGTTACCAAAAACATCGCCCCTCCCGCCTGCCCCCAAGCTTTGGAGCTCGCTCGAAGTGAGAGCGTTTAGGGAGTACCCTTGGGAGCATGCTCCAAGCAATTTTGGGATGCTCCCTACCCTTCTGGGAGCGCCATGCTCCTTGGGACGCTCCTGGAGCCTTGGAGCACACTCCTTGGACACTTCCTAATAGTAATGTTAAATTCTTAAAGTAAAAGTTGACATTTCCTTTATCTTTCATTTTTATCCTTTCACTTAAATTTTTAACATTACCATTACTCAAACTAGAATCATTGATTAGGCATGTTAATCTTTTTCTACCATATTTTAAGGCTAGGATTAGGTTGTTTCATCAAAATTGGGTGGTGTCGACTGATGTCCCTAGAGGATCGAGGTAGAAGCAAAGGCTAGACAAGAGGCAAAGGATGATGCTAATGATATGGATCCGAATATAAGTGATGGTGGAACATTGCTTGTCATTTAAATGCTCTTGCTTGTTTATTCATAATGCTTTCTTTCAAAGTTTGAATATTATCATTAATATACTATGGATGGCATTTCTAACTTCATAGTAATGTAGTATTCATCTACAAGTTCTCACAAATATGCATGGTTTCATATATT
>SNQJ01S0002704.1:15478-31134 GCA_010110895.2 Picea sitchensis | reverse complement strand
CTAGTCATGATCTAGTCTATATAACTATGTTGATGCTACCGGGTGAATGGTATGTTTTGTGCTCAAGACCATTACCTATAATACCTCCCTAGCTAGGAGGGAGTGTTGATATTATGGTAGCTGCGGGAGGTATTTACCTCCACATGTAAACCTGACAATGATAGAATACTCCGGGAAGCAAGAAGAAACCCTAATGAGTTGGCTAATAACCCTAGAAGACTTGTCGGCTCAAGAAGATAATTTATATTATGTTATTAGCCTCCAAGAGAAGAAGTCGGCCATAAATAATAATATATACTGAACAGACAGATACCCAAAATGAGAAGTCGGCCCAGACAGTTAACCATAATTAGTATAAATACAGGAGGCAAGTTCTCATTATGGCAGATAGTCTCAGAATTGCAGAGCAACACTTGTGCGCACTGCAGTTGCCCTGTTTCTACGCAGGTTTGGAGGACAGTTGTCGTTGCAACTGATGTAGCTAGCAATTACGCTTGGACTATCTCTTGGCTAGGGTTTGGAACATCTGATCAGCTCTTGTTGGTGCGCTATCCTTGGGGAAAGGCGCGCTACCCTTTGTTTGGCTATCTAGCCTAGGGTTTGCTTCCAGAGTGATTCTATGTCAAGGTTAAGGTGCTCGGAGGGTGGCTTCGGCCTATGGTTGGGTGACAAGGGTATTGTCAATGGTAAAATGAGCACACATCTTTCATATTCTAACAAGAGGAATATGTCAATAAATTCCTTGAGCTGATGAGGTATGTACCCTACATAAAGGATGAAAAGGTAAGTGTAGCGGTTTATTAGCGAATTACCTCAGTCCTATCGGGACGGGATTGAGTTTGGCGGGCCAAAGACCTTAGAAGATACTATCTAGAAGGTAAGGTATTGTTATGATCAGTTCGGGAGTCAGGTAGAACCTCGTGAGGACTGGAAGAGGAAGAGTAGTTCGGGATTCAAGAAGAAGGGGTTTAAATCCTCAAGATTTAAGAACTATGGGAAGGATTCTAGGATGAGCCTTGCTACTAGAAGTGTGTATCAACAAAATTTCCCCTCCCATAGTGGAAATAAACCTTTTGGAGCAACCCCGAGAAATATTGATAACCCAAAGAGAGAACCCTTGAAATGTTGGGGTTGTGGAGAAGAACATATGTTGAGGAATTGTCCACACAGACAACAGAACAATATGAGAGTCTACAACATCCAAGAAGCTACTACAGTGAATGATGTGGCTAGGAGCATGCCACGGATTTATGCAGCCTTGGATAATAAACAAGTCGACCACCAAGATTCAGTGGTGGAGTTGGAAGGTATGATCGCCAACCATCTAGTTTCTATTTTAATTTACCCTGGTTCAAATTTGAGTTATGTGGCCCCTCAGACTGTTGATAAGTGTAAACTGCAACCAGTTAAACATGTTAAGCCATGGTTGGTACAACTAGCCACTGGAACCAAAAGAAAAGTAGCAGAGGTCATATCGGCTTGCCAATTCATTATGGATGGATTTCCCACCCAAGCAACCCTTAACATACTTCCCCTAAGATCTTATGACCTGTTGGTTGGTATGGACTGGTTAGCCACTTATAAAACCAAGTTGGACTGTTACCATAAAACTTTGGAATGTGAAAATGAAGAAGGGAGAAAAATAATCCTCCAAAGGATTCAGAAGCCTGTCTCAGTGAGACGAATATCATCCCTTCAAATGAAAAACTATTGCAAAAAGGGATGTCCTCTATATGCAATACAGGTGTTGGAATCTGTTGAGGATAACAAACCAAACCTAGAGGACCACCCCATATTAAGAGAGTATAAAGACGTGTTAACAGAAGAGGTATCGAGTCTACCTCCGAGAAGAGACATTGAATTCTCCATAGAACTTGCACCAAGAACAGTGCTAATGTCTAGAACGCCCTATAGAATGAGTACACTAGAGCTAGTTGAGCTCAAGCTACAGCTAAAGGAGATGATGGACAAAGGCTACATCCGACCCAGCGTGTCTCCATGGGGAGCACCCGCCTTGTTTGTGAGAAAGAAAGATGGCACACTCCGACTGTGCATAGACTATAGACAACTCAATAAAACAACCATAAAGAACAGGTATCCCTTACCAAGAATCGATGACTTGTTTGACCAATTAAGGGGTGCTTCCATTTTCTCAAAGATTGACTTAAGGTCTGGATACCATCAAGTTCGAATCAAGGATGAATACATCCACAAAACAACCTTCAGGACAACATATGGTCACTGTGAATTTGTGGTGGTGCCATTTGGATTAACCAATGCCCCTGCCACTTTTATGTGCTTGATGAATAATGTACTCAGCAAATTCCTAGACAAATTTGTATTGGTTTTCATTGATTATATCCTAATCTACTCCAAGAACATAGAGGAGCATGAAGAACATCTTAAATTAGCGCTTCAAGTACTAAGAGAGCATTGGCTCTATGCTAAGTTTAGCAAGTGTGACTTTTTCCAGAAGCAAGTCCATTACTTAGGCCATGTTATTTCTGAAGGAGTCGCAGTAGACCATGACAAGATCAGATCTATCACAAAATGGCCTACTCCAAAGGATGTATCTGATATCAGATCCTTTATGGGCTTAGCAGGATACTATAGAAGGTTCATAAAAGGATTTTCCAAGATTGGTTGTCCAATCATTGCCCTTCAGAAAAAGGGGGTTAAATTCACTTAGACATCAGAATGTGAAGAAATATTTCAAGAACTGAAATACCTTCTAACCCATGCACCCGTGCTGAAGATTGCAGACCCTGATAATGACTTCCTCGTGTGTACAGATGCATGTAAGGAAGGACTTGGAGGAGTCCTTATGCGAGAAGGGTGTATAATTTGCTACGAATCCAGAAAATTGAATGAGCATGAAATCAATTATGTGATCTGTGATCTAGAGTTGGCTTCCATAGTGCATGCTTTAAAAATGTAGAGGCATTACCTCCTGGGTAGGAGATTTGTACTTATGACAAACAATTGTGGGTTGAGGCACCTGTTTGACCAACCAAAACTCAATGCTAGACAAGCTAGGTGGATGGCTCTCCTTAGTGAGTTTGATTTCGAAATCAAACACATCAAAGGAAAGGAAAATAGGGTGGTCAATGCCCTTAGCAAAAGTGTGAAAATGATTCACCTGGCAGTGGTAAGCACCTATGAAACAAATTTCAGGGAGAGAGTCAGGAATGCACAAGAAACAAATGCATTTTTCAAGACCGTGACGTCATACCTAAAGCAAGAGCCCACATGGCTAAAGTATGAAGGCTATCAGATGCTTGATGAAGGCCTACTACCATACATAAACAGATTGTATATTCCAAATTGTGACAACTTGAAGAGGTTCATAATGGATGAACTACACAAGAGACCCTATACTGGTCATCCAGGTTATCAGAAAATGATCACGACCACTAGGAAACAATTCTATTGGCCTGGATTGAAAAAGGACATAGCTGACTATCTAGTTAAGTGTCTAGAATGCCAACAAGTTAAGGCAGAACACTGGCACCTAGCAGGGTTGTCATAGCCTCTACCAATTCCAAAATGGAAATGGGAAACCATCTCCATGGATTTCATCACCGGATTACCAAAATCAGCCAAGCAGAATGATGCCATCATGGTAGTGGTGGACAAATTGAGCAAGACTGCTCACTTCGTTCCTGTCAAGTCAACTTGCAAGGCAATAGATATTGCCAACATCTTCATGAAGGAGATATTCAGACTACATGGCATGCCTAGGGAGATTATATCTGACAGAGACAAAATTTACTTCAAGATTTTGGAAATCCTTAATGGTTGGTTTTGAGACTAAATTGTTGTTTAGCACATCCTATCACCCTCAAACTGATGGACAGACAGAAAGAGTGAACCAAATATTAGAAGACATGTTAAGGATGCATGTAATGCATCAGCCTAAGAAGTGGGAAGACTACTTGGCATTGGTAGATTTTGCCTACAACAATGGTTATCAAGAGTCATTGAAGATGAGCCCTTTTGAAGCCCTCTTTGGTAGACAGTGCAAGATTCCAATCAGTTGGAGTAATCCAATGGATAGAATTACAATTGGACCCGACATGCTAAAATAAATGGAATAACAAATGATTCAGATAAAGAAAAATCTGAAAACTGCTCAGGATAGACAGAAGAGTTATGCCAACAGAAAGAGGACTCCCAGAGAGTTCAAGACATGAGACCATGTATATCTCAAAGTTAGGACCAGGAATAGTTCCTTGAGCATGGGAGCTTGTGCCAAGTTGGCACCCCGGTATTGTGGACCCTTTGAAATCTTGGATAGAGTGGAACATGTAGCCTATAGGCTAGCACTCCCTCCCACGGTGGCGACACATAATGTTTTTCATGTTTCATTATTGAATAAATATGTGCATGATTCTAATCACATAATTGACTGGTCTGTGATCTAGGTGGAGTCGGAGGGAGAATTCCTGCCAGAACTTCAATGCATACTAGATAAGAAGGAAACCTCACTGAGGAACCGAACGATTGCACATGTCAAGGTGCAGTGGAAACACTTTGGCCCAGATGAGGCTACGTGGGAAACGGAGGATGCCATGAGACAAGCGTATCCCTTTTTGTTTACTTATGTATATACAGAGCACATTGACAGATAGAACATTGAGGACGATGTTCCTTTAAGGGGGAGGGGATTGTAGCACCCATGTTTCCCCCAGTTTCTAAATATAACTATATTGGCCAAGAGACTATGGAAAACTCGATATGTGTGAATGTTTGATTTTATGAACCTTTGTATAGAAGGTCAATGAATGTAATTTATGTTATTAATAGAAAATGGATAAGTGTTGCATAACTGCTGAAAGGGGGGTTTGTCAAGATAGACCGCAGATGCTATGAAAGAGATGGTGAGGGGAACCGGGAATGGTTGAGATAACCTCCCACCAAACCAGTACATTGCTGGATTTAATTGCTCAGGACCAGAACAGTCCTCTAACCCAGGAATGAATTACCAGTTAGGTTGGTAGGTGGGAAGACCTCCTCAAGAGTTAATGAGGGATGGGACAGAGCACCCATCTATAAGGCTTTCAGACCTGACCACAGACCAAGGATTGGGGCCACAAGAAATCTTGTCGAGGAATGCAAGAAATGAAGGCATGGTGGATAGAGAAGAGACTAAGCTCTTGGGTTCGAGAAAGAACTGAAAAAACAAGCGTGTTCTGGTCGCAGGGAGTGGCTAGCAGGGTTATATTACAAGTTGATAAACGAGGTTGATGAGTGACTGAGGAGGTACTCAGGCAGACCTCTTTGCTTGGTATAGAGAAGTCTCGTTGCCAAGATCCTATGGGAGGAGGAGAGTAACCTTCGTCCTAATTGTTGTTGAGCCGGAAGGAAGAGTTTTCTCTCAGAGCATCGTGGTCTAGCTCGGGGGTGGCCAGTGGTAAATCCATTAGGAGTGATTGAGCCTATGGTTGGGTGGAAACAGACACCCCTTTCAGCAGTCGCATCGCGTCTTTTGGTTTTGATAAGTGTTTTCATTCTTTGTGCATTGAAATGAAATAATGGGTGAATATATATATATATATATATGGTTTTTGTATCGAATGATCAAGCTATGTGTATGCATTTATCTTCTTGTGAACTTATGCTTTTGATTGATCATCTATATTCCCCAGCTTAGCCTTCGAGGTGTCTTGGGACGTAAACCTATAGGAGGGCTGGGATAGAAAGCATTGCATCAATCTGGCCCTGTCGGTCTGAAGAGGATATCTTCTTCAGACTCCTTGTTGTGCGACCAGGATATCATGCCCAAGTCCTTAACAGCTTTATGATGAAGATATTCGTGTTTAATTCACGAGAGTTTATAAGGACCCATATGGCCAACACCTAGGAACCCTATGCTAAGCCTAAGGGAGCTAATCCCTTCTGGCTTCGGAGCTTCGAAAGTCCGTGACTTCGGGGTATTATCGACCCTACTAGTCATAAATTGGTCGAAGGTAACCGAGAGTTTCAGTTACTAGCAAAGTTGATCGGCAATGGGTGGTTACTCTAGTGGGTAGAGGGGTCTGTCTCACCGGCTAACCGGGATCCGACTCTTCATTGTGAAGTAGCTAAAACCATCGATCAAGAACGATCAGAAGTTCTCTCAGTCGTTGGATCTACACCAAGACGACTTCGGTGAAGTTCCACTTCGGAAGAAGGGAGATGTTATAGTATCGAACTCCTCGAACGCCGAAGTTACGAAGTAAGGAGAGTCGTAGATCTGGGGAGATCGTAGGAGCCTCGCGTAATCATCTGATCTCTCAGAAGGAGGGACCCACGTGCGGTACTTCGGTGAAGTCCTTCTTCGGGAGAATGGAGTGGCAGTAAATCCAAAACCCCCGAAGGTCGGAGCTGCGAAGTGACAAGGACCGTAGATCTAGGGATCCTTCAGGTTCTTTCCTAACCGTCGGATCTACGACAAGGTCAGCCCAACATTGACCACTTCGGGAGAAATAGGGGGAGACTCACCGCAAGATCCCCGAAGGCTGAAGTTATGAAGTAAAGGAGGTCATGGATCTAAGGATTACGTGGAGGCACCATAGGATCGAGGGACCGGGAAGGTGATCCGTCAGGCGAAGTGATATGCCAACATCACCCAGGGTGACGTGGACCCACTTGGATACAACACGTGCCACCCTAGGTATGGGCCACGTGTCCTCTCTGTCTTGTCACATGTCCCCTCCAGTAACTAATTGTTCCACCGATATGGAGTGAGGTGTATTCAGGACCCACCGGTAATTTACGTCGCATCTAGTACGTCACTCTGCGAGAGTGGACCCCTTCGGGAGTCTAGGACTTCGGGCGTTTAGGACACAACATCATGTGCAAGGTGAAAGGGTCGAAGGCCGGAGCCACATGGAGGTATTTTGGGGACTCTGGAATCCGGAGGTAAAGCACGCAGGAAGGAAAAGAGGCGTTCAATGCCAAAGTGTCGAATTCCTCTACAACCGGTATGATAGAAGGGGATTGAGTCTGTCATTGATTTAGTAGGAGGATTTGATTTAAGAGGGACAACAAAATATGAATACCCCATCCCTAGGAAAGGTACTTAGGGGTCGAGTGTGTTACAATAGGTTGGGAAAAGCCCGACCCCAACCACCAAAATGGCAGCAACTTTGAGAACACCTACCCACTGTCACCTTAGGCAGGTATTCCCATCACTTTAGAGATGATAGAATCACCTCAAGGGTGGAATCTTGGTGACTCTGGGAGAAATGGATTAAAAGTGAAGTGATGAAAGAAGCCCCCCCTATAGGTCAAGGTAGAAGATGCAGAGAAGCTTGGGAAAGTGTTTAATTCGTAGCCAATGGTTTCCAAGAGATAAGAACAATTGTAAAGAGTGTTGTACCTACTCAAGACATAAGAACGAGCCGAGCATATATGTATAATGTTAGGTGGACAAGCAAGTTAAGATTGTTGTCCCTAATTGCAACAATAAACAACAATGTATACCAGCAAAGAAATAATTATTAAAGCTGCCAAACAATTGCTAAAAGTCCATTGAAAGATGTTAGAACTGAGTTAGATAAATACTAGTGATATTCAATTATGAGAGCACAAGACTTTAGCAATGAAACAAGGTTGTAATAAAATATGATTGCAAAGGTATTTTGTAGTCTTATGGTTGTAGCAAGCAAGTTGTTACAACAGTAAATCCAACCCCTGGAATTCACAATGAATCCACCCAAAAGTTGTGCTAGACCAAGTAGATAAAAGTGGCAAACTCTTAGCTAATTCTGACGATTGAAAAGCAAGTTATAAGTGAAAGAGTGTTAGAGTTTCTGCAGCCCTAATTTGCTGAAGATGAAATTTTATAACAATATCAAGCAATAACCCTTTAGAGGGGATTCCCTAGTGGTTAAGAGGTGCTCTAGGCACAAGGAACAAAGCCCAAATTGCAGAAAGTTGAAATGATAAAGATTCATGTTTCACAATGCACTATTTTATTTATCCAATGCAAAAAAGTAAATGATTAGTTCCTTGACTATTGGGTTATGAAGTCAAAGAGTGAGTTAACTATACTACTTCCTTGGGGGTGTAAACCCTCTTACTCCCCAAGGCAAGTAAAGTTAACTAGGAAAGTGTTGGAAGGGTGTAAACCATTTCACTTCTCCTAGCACTTCCTTAAATGGAAAATGATTTCCAAGACAAAAATTGATGAGCTTAGTGGGGTTGTATGTACTTATACTCCCCAAGAAGTTCAACTAGTTAACCTTGCAACTAAGAAAAAGAGACAATAACAAGATGAACCCCTTCAACTAGAACAAGAATCAACAAGATAAACTTCTACTTTACTAAGAGTTATCCACCAATATGCAAGAGAAATTCTCCATAGGAGGTAGCACACCACTTCCCTCCACCAATAGCAAAGTAAACCATGACAAAATGCAAGAGAGAGAAAATCCCCAAGGGTAGCGAAAAATTGAGCCAAATACTTCTCACAATGGGAGAGTTATGTTATGAAATGAGATTCACATGATCTCTATTTATACAAAAGTCTTAAAACATAGTTTGTCCACTTAGCAAGGGTAAAACATAAGATAAGGGGTTAGCAACCCTTATCTTACCCCTTGAACCAAATACTAATATTTAATTTTCACTTTAACACATTAGAAACCCTAAAAAAGGATGGTGTCACCCCTTTAGGGGACGTTTTGACACTTTTCGAAGTCATTGGAGAAGAAGAAAGAGGTTGTTGGGGCTTCTTGAGGATCCTCTTCATGTGTTAGGGTCAATCCATGTCTCCTCCGATCAAATCATGCCAAGTGTCAATGTGCAATAACTCCATCACCACCAAACCCTCTCACGCATGACATCAAGCCTCAAAAAGTGACTATTTTCCCCTCCTATGCAAGTCGTTTGGGTAATAGGGGTTGGGTAAAATCCTCCATGATGCCATGTAAGCCTCCAAAGGCATGTCTTTGTGATCCGGTGTGCAAGCATATAACATCCAACCCGTGGGCTTCTTTCCCCATGGAAGCCCAAGCTATGCTTGTTCTCCCAAAAGTAGCCACCAAACAAGGTCCTGCAAAACAAAAGGGTACGCCCTCCAAAGATCTCAAGTCAAAGATATCATGACAAGTGTAAACCACATATAATAAGAAAGCCACCTAAACATGTGCATGAAAACGACCTCATCAAATCAAACAAACGCTCCAAGACCCTATACAATTAACCAAGTTTAGGTATGGGCAGGGTGTCATAAAAGTCTTATTGGGTAGACCAAAACCCTCAAGTAGGATATGCTCCTAAGGATGGCCTTTCAAGGTTATGTAGTGGATGATGAGGTGGATAGGGGTTTAGACTTCATAGGTCAATGAGTTTCATGACATACAAGGGATCATATTGTCTCATTTATGGGTGCCTTTGTAGCGGGTGTGTTGCACCTTCTTCCTCAGTGCAACCTTTTTCCTAGCCCATTTATTTCCATTTATTAATTAATCAATGATCCAAACACGTGTGCACTCCCAATAGTGAATGGATTAGCTTGGGAGGCAATAACACAGTGTCACTTGAACAAAGAGGTCCACAAAGTGCCATAGGGGTAACCACGTAAAGCATTGTAATGCACTTGTGTTAGTCTTATATTCAAGCGAGATATTTATTATGTGTTTGATATTGTGAAGGTCTTCAATTATTTCAAGAGAAGCAGTTCATTGTTTTCAAGACCTGACTGGGCGAGCATCTAGAAGGTTTATTTTAGGCTCGTATTTTTGCCAGCAACCATCCCCCTGGGCCTTCAACCCCTTCTTTCCATGAAATGAGGTGCATGCCCTTCTTGGGTCACTAAATTCAAAGGGCCTAGAAGAGGGTAATATGATGGGAATATAATGAGCGAAAAGTGGTAAGTATGGTCAGGAATGGTACAACAACCCCTCAAGGGACCCCTAGTCACAAACCTTCCCCAAAAGTTGGCCACTTACTAGGAAATCTATGACACTCACCAAGGTGAAACATGGTCAAAAGCATAATGTCCAAGCAGACGTTCTATAATAAAAAACAACTTGAATACAACATGTTTAAATGCCTCAAATATTAGGGTGATTACCTGCCACAACACCTGACTTGTATCGCATAGAGAAAGACCCATATGCCTTCCAGAAGCTCGTTGGTGTGGTGAATGTCTTGACAATGGATCAAAAAGTGGTAATAGAGTGGGCTTACGTATGTGCAAGTGGACACTGCTAGTCATGTGGTCTCTCGACACTCCATATATGCAACCCGAGGGCCTCAAGACATCATCCCCTTAGTTATCCCACAAAATGGGGATAACACATACCCAAATTGAATGATTAGCATGTCCAAACCTCTTATATATCCAAGCCAATGCTAGTAGTGACATGATTCCACTTTGTTCCAAACATCTAAAATATTTTGAAGCACAAGAGTGGCACCAATTTTGAAATCAATCAGCATGCTAACAATGCCAAAAACCAAGAAAGGGCCTTTGATCCCATCATTACGCCTCCCCTATAAGGCTTTGTCTCTAAGCATCACTTTTCACAATTCCTCACCAAATAGATATCTCAAAACCAACTTAGCAGAGATGATATGGTACCTTACAAGTTTATATCAATAAACCCCAACTCGCGTACCCACATGTTTGGGTAAGGTATAAATATCCCATGGAGGCATAGGAAGAGATCCACCACCACCAAATTTGGACCATAAAAGACCTCAAAAGTTTCTACAATTTTCCTAATTGAGTGGTATAAGCAAGCCAATAAGAGACACAATAGATATGACTGCTTTGAGGATTTTATCTGTGTTACACCATGTTTCTAACATGTGGGGACAAAGGTACATGGAGACACATGCCCAATACATGGGGACCTCCCCACAAATTTCAAGGCATGCCAGAGTAGAGTGGGGTAACAAAACATAGGGCCCCGCCCCACATATAAAAATAAAAAAATATACTAAAATAGTGTTGATTAAACATTCAAGCTTTAAACTAAACATTCTTCATCGAAGAATGAAACATTGAAAAGTTGAACTTGAACAATGAAAACCATGAGTGATAATTTGATAAATGATAAATCATAACAACATTGTTACTTCATTTCCACATTTTTTCACTTCATATTGAATGAATAATTGTATTTTTAACTCTCCAATGTGTCATTTCCTATGCAAGAGTTATAACCAAAAGTAAATGATAATATAGTACAAACTCTAAAGTAAACCATACAAGTAAATTGTAGAGTATGAGTGTGAATAAACATATAGTAGGTGTATAGATTAGGATTTTAGGGAGTCCAAATGTTATTAAAATATAATTTAATAGGAGTATGGTATGTTTATACTTTTTTTTTTTTTTTTTCTATTTCTTAATGTTTTCAATCATTGGATTGGCCCAAACATAGGGGACATGTGGATGTCCCTCGTCCCACGGGGTATGTCCACATTTCTGAGACACCAAAATTAGGGACAAGGATGTACCCCTCTATGTCCCCTCAAGCTTTTGGTATGGCTTAGATCTCCCCAAGACAAACCCAATGTCCTTCATATGTTGTTCTCGTCTAGGATGTGTACCTAGTGTGTGAACCACAATAACCCATCAAGAGTTTCTCTAATTTTTCAAATTGAGTGGTGCAAGGAATCCAATAAGAAACATAGTAGACATGGCTTGTAGGATTTCGCCAAGAATGATAAGTTTATCAACTAAGGGGAGATCCTTGTGTATCCAACTCTAAGTTTTGCATTGAAGCTTGTGAAGACACCATTCCCACATAACATTGAGAAAAAAACAATTTGACTTGTGATCACTCACAACCACTCCAGTTGCAATGNAACAATGAAAACCATGAGTGATAATTTGATAAATGATAAATCATAACAACATTGTTACTTCATTTCCACATTTTTTCACTTCATATTGAATGAATAATTGTATTTTTAACTCTCCAATGTGTCATTTCCTATGCAAGAGTTATAACCAAAAGTAAATGATAATATAGTACAAACTCTAAAGTAAACCATACAAGTAAATTGTAGAGTATGAGTGTGAATAAACATATAGTAGGTGTATAGATTAGGATTTTAGGGAGTCCAAATGTTATTAAAATATAATTTAATAGGAGTATGGTATGTTTATACTTTTTTTTTTTTTTTTTCTATTTCTTAATGTTTTCAATCATTGGATTGGCCCAAACATAGGGGACATGTGGATGTCCCTCGTCCCACGGGGTATGTCCACATTTCTGAGACACCAAAATTAGGGACAAGGATGTACCCCTCTATGTCCCCTCAAGCTTTTGGTATGGCTTAGATCTCCCCAAGACAAACCCAATGTCCTTCATATGTTGTTCTCGTCTAGGATGTGTACCTAGTGTGTGAACCACAATAACCCATCAAGAGTTTCTCTAATTTTTCAAATTGAGTGGTGCAAGGAATCCAATAAGAAACATAGTAGACATGGCTTGTAGGATTTCGCCAAGAATGATAAGTTTATCAACTAAGGGGAGATCCTTGTGTATCCAACTCTAAGTTTTGCATTGAAGCTTGTGAAGACACCATTCCCACATAACATTGAGAAAAAAACAATTTGACTTGTGATCACTCACAACCACTCCAGTTGCAATGAAAAAAGTATTTAGACATTCAAGAGCCCCATTAACACAATCCTAGGAAAACTCAATAGAGAGAAGAGAGTTATCATCAAAATGATTATTAACCACTTCCTATCCTCCAAAAATGGCAATGCCCCTAAGTTGACCCTGAACTCTAGTAGGTTCAAGAAGATACCCCAAAGCAACACTGAATAGCACATATAAATACAGTGCAAGGGGTCAACCTTGTCTCATTGGCTTGTGGGGCACTAAATTATCCAAGAGAGCACTATTAGTTGAAACAAAAGTTGAAGTATTAGAAAATAATGTTTTCACCACTAAAACAAAATTGGAACCAAATCATGACCAATAAAACATATTTGTAATAAAGGACCAATCTACCTTGTCATAGGCCTTTTCAAAATATATTTTCAACAAAAGTATCTATTACCTAGATTCTCCCACTCAATAGATTTCTATGCTCTCAAAATGGTGTCTAATATGAAGCAACCTTAGATGAAACCAATTTGATCTAGGGAACAAGGCACAAGGAAAGTCACTAGATCTGCAATGCCAAAACTTTAGAAAAAATCTTATAGGACGCATTTAGTAGAATAATTGGTGTAGAAATTTTGAGAATCGGGCAATTTGAGTGCAACTTCTAAAGTTTCACCTCCTTTACTTGAGGTTTCCCATATCTAATCACTGTGAACTTTTAGCCTTAGGGATGATCTGAAATATTAAATTATAGTAGTAATATTTCACTTCTCTTCAACCTAATTTTACCCGGTGGTCCAAGAGACTAAATACCATATGAGTGTACAAAAAAATATTTCACTTTCCTTCAACCCAATTTCACCTGACAATCCAAGAGAATGAATATCATGAGTGTATTTCAATACCACAATGTTATTGTCATTAGGCCACATTTTTCAAGGCATATAGCAAATCTGAAATGTCTTATTACAACATATTATAACAATATCATATATGCTCCTTTATCTTCCAAATATGTGTTAAATCATTTAACCAATTCAACTATATGTTATGCCAAACCAATATGAACAACAAATGTTGGAACTTACTCGATCATGAAGATAACATTCATTGAAAATCAAAGTTGCACATGCACAATATTTGGTTAGCTAGAAACTTCATTTATATAAAAGGGATGAAGTACAAATACATACCAAAACTTTATCACAAAGCTAATACAAGGCAATCTCTATAAATTCTAGCTAGGAAAACCATAAGAAAACCCCAACCACCAACTACTAAATAGGAATCACTTCTAACCAAAGTTGGTCATTCCACCATTAATCCCTAAGTCATGGCACATTACATTGGTGTTGTCAAATAAGTATTGTCATAATTGGTCGGCTAGGCCCTTTCATTGTAATTATACCCTTTGTTTTCTATATATACCAATGAGACCAACTATCAGGGATCATCTCATCTTGTACATTTGGTATATTACAAAAGGAGGATGCCCCCTCAAACTTGGTTTCTTGTTCATTCACTATCTATGTTTCTCAAGACGTGTAATTACCCATTTCTTCTATTTTTCTACTAGTATTTGGTATGTTTGGTTCACAACATTTGGTATCAAAGAAGATGATCCTTAGGTTTGGCTCCTTTAAACAAGTCATCTTATATTTTTCTCTTCAACTTGTCTTGGGGGCATTTTGAGGGTGCAGAAAAACCATAGTGAACTAGCTTGGGTAAAAAGTGGGTAAAATTTTCAAATTTTGGTTCGCCATTGTTATAGGTTGTGAAAGTTAGGTTGTTTTACTAGTCCTAAAACTAGTCTCAAACATGTGTTTTCAGTAAAACCGTCATATCTGAAGTTAGTAAGCTCCAAATCAAGTGTCATTAGTTGCATTGGAAATAATACGAACCCAAATATTTTGGGTTGAAATTTCAGACCTGGAACTAAAGTATTGGTGACATGGCAGTCTATTTGAGTTTGCTCTCCTAAAATAGGGAAAGAAAAACAAGTTATCGTAATGCAAACATAACTGTTTGTTGGAAGGTACAAATTGAATAACAC
Organism: Picea sitchensis; assembly: GCA_010110895.2. NCBI lineage: Eukaryota > Viridiplantae > Streptophyta > Pinopsida > Pinales > Pinaceae > Picea > Picea sitchensis. The sequence continues at coordinate 16,518 of SNQJ01S0002704.1, read as the reverse complement.
CATTGGGAGCATAAAGATAACATCTCAGAGTACATCTTGTAAAATTTCAGCAACATAGGATTAAAATTGGCAAAGATGTATCGTGTTGAAGGTCATCCTACAAGACAGTGACCAAACAAGGGCTTAAAAAGGTATGCTAACTTGAAATTTTCAAAATTTTTATTAGAAGATTTGTTTGGGGTGATTCAAAAAGCGTGATAAAGAGAAAAAAATAAGAGAATTCTAGGTAAATATTATTTTTGGCTCACATGGAAAGGGGTGTTGGAAAAGTTCTACGCTTGCTAAACCTCCAAAGAGCTCATGATTGACATCGTAAGAAAATGAAGATGTGGAATTTAGGGTGTCCAAGATGTAAGATAAAATGACAAGCATGGAAGCTAAAATGGTAAAGAAGCTTGACACCATAGATATAGTAAGAAAATAATAATTTGAATATTTTAAAAATGACCTCAAAGAGATGGCCAATGAAGATGATTTCAAAGAGATGAATTTTGAATGAGCTAAGATTCATGTGTGCCTTTATTTCACCTCCTCAAGAAGAGGATAAGGAGAGCAAGAGGGTTGAGTCTCGATCATATCTGGAGAAAATTGGAACATAATAATAATAATAATATAATTTTAAGGTCACAACCAAGCCATGGTTGTGACGTTGAGCATGGTCACCTTGCTTTCTTAATCATTCATGCATGATTATTGGCTTTCACATAAAACTTCAAGAGAAAATTTGAGATGCGAAAAAGTATAAAGTAGAAGGTTCAAATAATGAGATAGAAGTGTGTTCATTACATGTTCTCACTAATAGTGGAGATTAGGTTATTGGGGGAGGGGATAAAAAATATGAAATAATAATAATAATATGATTTTAAGGTCACATCCAAGACAGACACCAAATTGGTGTATGCGAACCCCTTGTTTATGGGACAAGGGACCCCCTCCAAAGAAACAATTCTTCAATTTTGGACTAAAATATGAGGCGAAACAAAAATGTGACAATGTGATGCTCCTTCAGAATGTACTCTTTTAACTTGAAAATTCATAAG
>SNQJ01S0002703.1:337283-387955 GCA_010110895.2 Picea sitchensis | reverse complement strand
TACACCAAGGTAGTAAAAACATCCTGTCATATAACTCAATGCACCATAATGAAAGAAAAGTTTTATCATATAATCCAGATCACTTGCGAGCAAGTGTCCTCAAAGAATAAGCTAGGTAAGTGCGCCAGAGCGGGATGTTACACAAGAAGTCGTACACTAGATTTCATAGGTGGTTGGACCACCTAGCCTTCAAAGAAGGTCCACAACATTTACATCCATGATATCCTTTAGTTACAAGAACTGCGAAATTATTGTATACATAGCATCTTAGCGTTTAATAATAGATTGTCAATCACAACGAATTAAATATGAAAATAAATATTGTTACGTATATAAACAAACAAATAAACATATTAATTACCACAGAAAACTCCTAAGATTGGATAATCATGTGTGTTGTAAGAACATATTCCATACAAATTAAAACTCCTCTCTTTTCCTATGGGTCTTGATACATCATATATATGAATCCCTTCCCATAATTCCTTCAATTCATCTACCAATGGTTGTAGGTAGACATCCATATTATTCACTTGTATTATACCAGGGACTATAAGATACGACATAAGATGTTCATTCTTCATGGAACACCATGGGGGATATTGTTTTTTATCATTACTACATTCCAAATAGAATAGTTGGTGTTTTGGAGGGAATATGGGTTCATGACATCAATTTCTATGCTGAGTCGTAGAATTCATACTTCATCCTTGAATTTTTTTGGCCATGTAAACTCTATATGATTCATGGTTATTGAATCTATTGGGATTCACATAACTCTTGACTCACTTATATGAAAGGCATGCCATCCCTGCAACATAGATAATTATTTTCAATGAAAGAGACTTTGAATCCTTGGGATTATAGGAATGTGGATCAATATCTTATGAGGAGGACCATGCAATTTACATTTTTATTTGATTTATGGTACCCATCATGACCACATTTCATACACATATATTTGTCTTCATATTCTCCTCTATATAGAATACAATCATTCAGACATGATTGATATGATACATACTCAACACCCAACATTTTTAACAACTGCTTTGTCTCTTCGCAATGACCGAGAAAAACATTGTCACTAGGAAGAACCTTATCTTTCAATATCCTGCAGTTAGTAGGAAATAGAAATGTACAAGGTCATTTAACATTTATAAAATAAACCATTTCTAATGTTGATTGTGTGACAATATTTCTCAAAATTAATATAAAACAATTGTTGGTCAATTACCTCAATATTGCCAAGAAACATGCATTTGACATGCCATAATTTTCTTTCACATTGTACAGTAATATTGTTGTCCAAAGCTGGGTAGACTTTGATGAGGCACTAGGTCCAAAGAGAGGGGTGGTGGAAGCAGATTACAAGATTTCAAAAATGGTATCACTAATATGATCATCATCCCATAGCTCATCGTTCTCGAGTGTGTCTAAAAACCAGTGATGATTTTAAGGATGGAAATTTCTTTTAAAATGTAGAAACCTTGGCGAATCTTACTAATCCCTCATATGATAACTATAAATGTTTGGCGATATTTTTGTAAAAATATTCAAATTTCTAAAGGATTTTATATAGTGTGTATAAACTTTTGGCAATTTTTAAGGTAAAATAATTTTATCTTATAGAATTTGGGCGAATTATTTTTAAACTAGCGAATATTTTTTTGGGAAAAACCATAGAAAATTAACCCATGAGAGAAATTTAGCCTCTAAAATCATCCATGCTAAAAAAATTGTTTCCATGGAAGTCGTATCCTGTAAGTAATCATCCATACCAACCTTTTCTTTATTGTCTCCATTTCCAACTTCTGAAGAACTATTATTGCTGTAGTCATTCCTAATTGGTAAATCTCGACGTAGTGGGAATTGAATAGGTCGTTGATTCAACCATTCTTGGTACACTTCCTCTCCATTTTGTGCTCTCATTGAAGCCTTCTCTCAGGTTGAAATTGTTGCGGGGTGCAACAAAAGATGGTAGGTGCGTCACTCATCATCAGAAGAATCTGAATTTCAAAAATATTGAACATCAGTACATCGATGATATTAGTAAGCACAATGGAATAATTTGTTTGTTCAAATTACATTATACCAAACAATTACTTCCATCGTCGACCCAGGATTGCGGCTGGAAGATGGAGTTTCACAATTGGAAGGGTAAAGCGGTTGTCCATTTTCATCTATCAACTACTCGTGGTATGTTTCTCATGATAAAACCTTCCGACGTTTTTAAACTTGTACTGGAATATTTTTTACATCTGAACTCGATTATGAATTAGGACACTACAAATTTGGATACATTTTTATTCAGAATAACATGGATAAAAAACAATTCAATCATATAATCGAAACATAAATAAAACAAGGTAAACTTACTGGAGATGGAAAGGGAGAACTCCATGATGGACTTTAAGCAATATGGAATGGCATGGAATTTGAATAATTGACCATTTGATCACATAATAAGGTTTTCTCCTTGCATTTCAACAAAATTAGCAATAAATGTTTCTGTACATATCTAAAATAAATTTTGAGGACCATACCACAATTTGAGTTTGAATATAGTTTTGAAACCATTTTTTAAGAATAAGACGACATAAAATGTAAAATGTATATTGAAGTATTGTAAGTCATGTGAATTCATCCTAAAAGATAATTTGAGATGAATATACTATTTATGTGAAAATAAAAGTTCAAATAAATTTAAAAGCATCCTGGTGCACTTATAAACCATAAATGCACTAGTGCACATATTAATAATAAGCACGAGTGCATTGTAAAATTAACCACATCGTGTTTCAAGATTTTGTTAATAAAAACAAATTATATTTTATCGGTGCATCATATAATATGGACACACTGGTGCATATTTTAATATGGATGAACCAATGCAACTTACATAAATGCATCATTGTGACGAAAAAGTAAAAAAAAAAAAAAACGTGATTTTTTTAAACAATTAAAAAAAGAGCGGGAATCTAATTTCATAAAGTCCTTTAAATAATAAAAAGCTATTCAATATTTCATTATTTTGAAAAAAAATGGAGGGAAAAGACTTGCAAGAGAGACATAAGGAGGAACACTATGGAGGAGCATAATACTTTGGAACCACAATATTATTCAGAATATGAAAATTTGAAGGGTATGGTGATTCACTCAACCATTTTCATAAAGTTCTTTAAATATTAAGAAGGTATTCAATATTTTCATTTTGGAAGAGCGACATAGGAGTAGAATAATACTTTAGAACAACAAAAATATTCGAAAAATCAGGATTTGAAGGGTATGGTGATTCAATCAAAACCCTACATAGTAAAAAATTTAAATTTTATTGTTGATTTTGATAATATTGTTTTTTACAAATTGTAATCCTATTTGGATTTTAATTGAAATTTAGAAAAAATAAGAAGAAAAAAAAATCATGCTTACCTTAAACCCTTGTTTTTTTTTCTTACGTGAATGAAAAATTTCACCCTAGGGTTTAACTCCCGCTATCACGTTAGAATTAATGATTTTTGTTTTAGGTATTTTAGATCTAATGGGTTTGTTTTTCTATATATAAATGTTTGGCATGTGATGCAAAGGGACCACTTATTTCATAAGATCCCAACCGCAGTCAGCCCTCTGAATTTTTTATTTTTATTTTTTTAAACGATTTTTGATTTGATGTTTTTTTTTTAAAGTTTTTTGATTTTCCGGTGCGTCATTTCGAAAGAAATGCACCGGTGAATTTATGTCTAAGGAGCACCAATAAATCCATAATTGTTTTTTGTTTTTTTTTAAATTTAAAATATATGGTGCATAAAAAAAATATCGTTGATATTTTCTCATCTAAACAACAAGAAAATGCTCTCAAATAAATGTAATTTTTAATTTTCGTATTTTCCTTTGTATGAATGTTTAATTTTGTTGCCATGTTTTTGTTTTCTACTGTAGTCGTTGTTATGTCTTCTATAGATATCACACTATTTTAATTCACAATTTTTTAAGAAAGAAATTAAACTATACGGTGTGTTTTGTTGTGGTGCTTTGTATTTAAAAGGCACATCGGTTATAACTTTTTCTGCTAAAAATTATGTTATTGGTTTATAAAATATATTTAATAATTTTTGTTTTGAATGGTACAAGTTGTATATTGATAAAAATATGAGTGAAAACATTTCAAATAATAAAGGTTCTAGTCGACACAATGATGACCCATCTCGAAAAACAAAAAAGGTGGGTTCTCTGTAAATTCTATACAAAATTAATATGGTTGAACTATATGTAAGTTTAATTAATATGTATTGGTTAGTGTGTGTCATGGAGGGCCACAAAATGAGGAAGCTAGATAAGATTTTTTTTTATGTAAGTGTAGGATAGCATAAAAGCTTGATGGAAAAATTGCAGAGGGATGAATCAAGTCAATGAAAAAATACTATTCAATATGATTTATTTTTTTTAATTTTCATTAATCATATACTTAAGAATATTATATGACATGTTTCAAACAATCTATTAATTCACATATGTTTAATGTTCTACAAGCACCAACAAGGAAGGAACAAAATGTCATCCTAACAAAACAAAATTGATTAATATAGAAGATGTAAATGATGATGAATTGGTTCTTAGCTCATTTGGAGTGGTGTTGGAGATTAATCAAAGGGGGAAAAACTTTTATATAACTATGAAACATATAGTATAATGAAGGCATAGATGTACTTTCCACTTAAAATATAGAAATCAATCCAATGATTCCAAGAACCAGGTTATATTTAAACTATAGGAAGCATTTCTAGAGAAATGGACAATGAGACCTGTCAACAACAAAAAAAAATCATCCAAAAATAAATATTCCTAAAACACCTTTTTAGAATATATATATATATATATATATATATATATATATATATATATATATAGTTTTTATATATTAATATAAAAATACTTTACTGTCATGTTATTTTTTCAGGAAAATTATGAAAATCAGAGAGGACCAACTAGCTGATATCCCAAATATACCAGTAGGAATCTCCAAAAACATGTACAAGGAGATGGTCAAAGAAATGAACATAATTGAATAGTAGGAGAAGCTATCTCAATAACAAATTGCTTCATATGTATGTAATCATCAAATTTTTCTATTAGGTACAAATAATTAATTGAATATTAAATATTAATTTTCAAATATTCTCTTATAGAAAAGAAAATGAAACTCATTCTCTACATAAACCAAACCATAACTCATAGTTGTGTATTGTTTAACTTTCCATTTCGCAACTCATTTAACTACAAACTCTTTATCTTTTAAAGTAAAACCCACTTACTTTAAGAATTATCTTATAACATCCAATACTATATCTTCGCTTAGACTTCGTTGCTCGAACGTTGGACTTGTGCATGGTCCAACTATAACCATATTCTTTTTGGAGACAAGGCAAGACATTCTAAGATAGATGGCTAAAGATATAGAGGGTTTTATGTTTTCCAATATTTACTGATGATGATTCATCTTCATTCGTCAGGAATATGGGCAAACTGAATTACCAGAAAAATAGACAAAATATGTTACGAACAAGACTATATTCCATTCTTACGACTTCACGTGTAGTGTTTTGAAAGTAAGAAGAGATTGACTATTGTAAATAATAGATTACATGATGGTGCAAGACGCCACCCCGAGTACGCCTGCAACTGCCAGGACCTTCTTCACTCAGGCCCGAAGAGCTTTACTGCCCCTCAGATCCCGTATTGGGACCTTTCTTCACCCACAGGTTACTCTGTTGATCTCCCGGCTGGTTTCTCGGGAGATCGGGCTTCGCGATATCGCGACCTGTGTGCACATTCTCGTGCTACACCAAACCCCGAAACCCGATGGTCAACGGTCAATGTTTCTATTCTTGTCGGGGATTTCCCTATCGGGAAATCAGAATATGCAATTTCGCGGTTCACTTGCACTGTGAACTCCCGAACCCCGAACTCCGATAGCACATGCGTCAATTCTCCTGTCACGTCACCTCTCCCTTCGTATATCGGGGATCGGGGGATCGCGATTTCACCCATCACAATTCTCATGCACCGAGAAATCCCGAATGTCGAACCCCGACTTTCCGGGATCCTAAGCCACGTGTCCTCGTAGTGATCGATGGATCCAATGACTTCGGGAAATCACGAATCATGATCTCGACAAGTATGGAACTCTCGCCTCTATGAACCCCGATATGCCGAGGTTCAATGGCTGGTTCCCTCTTCGTGCCTATGGGTTAAATCCCTTGCAGCTCCTCCCAGATCTGACAGTCGACGGGACTTCGCGAATCTCTCCTGCAAACCCTGGCCGTTGATTCTTCTCTTCGAGGATCTCCTTACGCTCCACAGCTCCTCCCGGTTCGAACCTTGCCTGGGTCCTTCTCCCAGGAATCACGAAGGAACTATCCCTCCTGAGCTTTTACAACTCTGATTCCCTCAGAGACTTTGCGCACACGCTTGTGCTCGACCTCCACAACTCTCCAGTGTTGAACCTGTCCAGACCCTGTGCACTTCCTGCAACAGTACTCTATGACTTCGTTTGATCAAACTAGCGGTTGAAACTTCAAGTTTGACCTACACTTCTTCTGCACGGATTGAACAACCCAATTCAACTTCTGGGCAGATGAGAATAAGAGTTTATCTATTGAGCCTCATCAATGCCCTCTATGCGGATGAATTCTACTGCACTCTATGCAGGAATCTCCTGGCTCAAACAAAGAAACAATTGAAACTCATTCTCTTCTATCATAGACTTCAGTTAAACCTCTGAAATCACATGCACAGCATATTCAAAAGCAAATGCATACAAGAAAGAAAACATCCATGAGCATAATATCAACACAAATAAACAACACAAACCATGGAGTTGAATCAAATATTCTCTTCTATTAATTCAATCTGTACAAGGGTGTTCTTCACAGGTTCTCTTCTTTGCTCTGCTCTTCTCTTCTGAATGCTTCCATCCTAATACAATGTATAAAGGAGGGTGCCTATATTCCGTTTTCCCTCTCGAATTCTACAACTATCAAATCTACAATTAATTCCTATCTAACATCATTAAATCTATTAAATGCCTTCCTATATACTAAGGACGAGAGCTTAAAGGCTCAAGGTACCCTTTACAATACAAGTGCACTTCTTTATGAATGACTTCAATAAAGAACGACGCAACAACCTCCAAAGAATTCCAAAACTGATATAGGCATTGTCCAACTGTCCTTTCTGCTCCACGCGCTGGCTCGCTTGATGAGTGAGTGATGCTCCTGCATCATACTCCTTTGCTTGAAAATGTTTCATGGGCTCCTGTCCATGAGCTCCCACATGGTCTGTCCATGCTTCTGTATGCTTGCTTCATTTTCCCAGCTAGCATCCTCGACTGGGTGATTTTTCCATTTCACCAGGTATTCAAAATACTGCTTTCGCCTAGTCTTCTTTCCCACTCGCTTGTCTAATATATACTCCATCTGTGGATTTTCTGCTGTCGACATCTGCTTCTGCCATGGGACTTCTAGTTCTTTATTTCCAGCCTCTACTTCTCCAGTCCTGTATGGGTATAAATCTGAAACATTGAATATCGGAGATATCCCGATGCCATTCGGAAACTCAATTTCATATGCATTTTCGCCAAATTTATTCAGGATTCGGCATGGCCCAATTTTCTTCATCTTGAGCTTGTTATATGTTCCCCTTGGGAACCTTTCTTTCCTTAGGTGCGCTAGAACCATCTCTCCAACTTCAAACTGAAGTTGTCTCTTCCGCTGATCGGCTCTGCGCTTATAATCTTGATTTGACTTCTATAGTCACTGCTTCACCTGGCTGTGAAGTTCCTGCATCGCCTCAGTGAAATCTTCTGCGCTAGCACTGCTAGTCCCAGCCTGTTTTGACTCCCTTAGCTCAGATACTCCCCTTGGCTGTGTCCCATACAAAATCTGAAATGGACTTTTTCCCGTACTCCGATTTACAGAATCGTTGTACGCAAACTCTGCCTGCGGAAATATGTTGTCCCAGCTACTATGGTGTTTTGTCACCAAGCTCCTCAATAGGTCTCCTAGACTTCTGTTGACCACCTCGGTCTTTCCATCTGTCTATGGATGGTAAGCTGAACTAAAATCCAAATTAGTTCCCAGCTTCTTCCACAGTGTCCTCCAAAAATGACCTATGAACTTTGTATCCCTGTCCGAGACTATGCTTCTCGGCAATCCATGCAATCTAACGATTTCTTTGAAAAACAAGTTTGTGATGTGCGTCGCATCGCTGGTATTCTGACACGGTATAAAATGTTCCATCTTCGAAAACCTGTCCACCACCACAAAGATGGAATCATCTCCTCTTTGTGTCCTCGACAGTCCTAACACAAAATCCATGCTAATTGCCTCCCATGGCCTCTCGGGTATGGGTAATGGCTGATAAAACCCTGCATTCTTCTTTCGGCCCTTTGAATGTTGACAAATCCTGCATCTGTCAACAAGTCTTTTAACATCTTCTCGCATGCCTGGCCAAAAATACGATTCACTCAGCTTGGCGAATGTTTTGTCATGTCCAAAATGACCTGCTAATCCACCCCTATGTTTTTCCTTCACCAAATTCTCCCTCATGGAGCAATTCAGAATACACAGCTAATTGCCCCTAAACATCAATCCTTCCTGGATCATGAAATCTATCCATGGACTTCGATCCCTAAGAACTGGGTTCTCAGCTGCCTCATATGCTTCTCCAAAGTCTGCATCTCTGGCATACATATCTTTCAGATTTTCAAAACCCAACGTTTTGACTCTGAATTTCAGCAGCAGCAAACATTTCCTGCTCAAAGCATCAGCCACTTTGTTAGCAGTCCCTGAAATGTGTTTTATGACAAACGTAAAATTTTGCATGTACTCTACCCATTTTGCATGCTTCTGGTTCAACTTCTCCTATTGACTCACAAATTTCAATGCATGATTATCACTGTACAATACAAATTCCTTGGGTATCAAGTAATGCCTCCACTTTTTCAATGCCTGTATGATGGCATAAAACTCTTTGTCATATGTGGAGTACTTCAGCTTTGCATCATCCATCTTCTCGCTGAAATATGCCACTGGTCTGTCATCCTGACTTAAGACCCCTCCAACAGCATACCCACTGGCATCACACTTCACTTGGAAGGTTTTCTGAAAATTAGGCAACACTAACACTGGTTGCTCTGTAATCTTCCGCTTCAACAAAGTGAAGCTCCTTTCAGCCTCTACTGTCCAATGAAAAACTTTATGTCACTTTTTCATGGTGTCCATCATTGCGGCGCTAATCCCACTGAAATTCTGAATGAATTTCCTGTAAAAACTAGCTAATCCATGGAAACTCCTCACCTCAAAAACATTTATGGGTGATGGCCATTTCTTTATCACTTCCACCTTCTCAGGATCCATTTTCAACTCATTGGCTGAGATAAAAAAAACCCAAATAAATGAGCTCTGTCTTCATGAAGGAACACTTCTTCATGTTTACCAACAACTTCTCTTGCTGCAGTCTTCTCATCACAATAGCCAAATTCTTTAAATGCTCAGCCTTGGTCTTGCTAAAAATCAGTTTATCATCCAGATACACGACCACAAATTTTCCAATGAATTCCCTCAGGACTTCATTCATCAGCCTCATGAATGTGCTCGACACGTTTGTCAAACCAAACGACATGACCAACCATTCGTACAAACCCTCGTTTGTTTTGAATGTTGTCTTCCATTCATCACCCTCTCTCATGTGAATCTGATGATATCCGCTCTTGAGATCAATATTCAAAAATTAATTTGCCCCACTCAGGCAATTCATCAGATCATCCATTCGTGGTAGTGGAAATCTATACCTGATGGTAATCTTGTTTATCACCCTGGAGTCTGTACACATTCTCCAGCCTCCATCCTTCTTCGGACTTAGTACCGTTGGAACAACACATGGACTCAAGATCTCTCTGACCAGTCCTTTGTCCAGCAAATCCTGTACCTGTCTTTTGACCTCCTCATTTTCTTAGGGTGTCAACCTGTACGCTTCCTTATTCAGTATACTTGCTCCGGGTATGAGGTCTATGTGGTGACTCACACTCTGCATCGGTGGCAACGAATGAGGTAGTTCGTCCACGATGATGTCAGCGAACTCTCCCAACAGTTCCTGAATCTCTTCTGGCAAGTCGTCCACTCTTGTGCTTGTCAGGACAATTCTCGGCTTCCTGACAACAAAGAATTGTGGATCTTCGTTCTTCTCCATCTCTGTGAGAAGCTCCTTCCCACTCATAAGAAGTATGGTGCTTTTTACTTCCGGCTTCACTTCTTTATCCTTTATTGGAAGCAATTTGTGTAACCTCTCATCCTTCGCTAGTGTATATGTGTTCATCCTCCCGTCATGAACAACATTTCGGTCATACTGCCATGGTCTACCCAGCAATATATGACATACATCCATGGGAATAACATCACACAGAATCTCATCATGATAATTTCCAATCTTGAATTTAACTAAGCATTGTTTAGTGACACTTACCCGGTGTCCTTTCTGTAACCACGAGACTTTATATGGACTCGGGTGCTTAGTCGTCTCCAGCTCTAGTTTTTCCACCATCTCGGTTGAAACGAGATTATCGGTGCTCCCACTGTCAACTATGACCTTGAATTTTTTGTCCTTGGTTGTGCAAGGTGTCCTGAACAGTCTTCTCCTCTGCACTGAGCTTTCCACCTCTTTCTCAGGTGTCAAAAGGATTTTATGCATTCCTAGCGATCTTCCGCTATCTGCATCTACTGTCTCAGCATCACGCCTCTGCGCCTCAGTGCTGTGAGCTTCTCCTATGTCCATCTTCCTATCTGGACAGTCAATGACTTTATGTCCGTCCTTTCCACATGTAAAGCATGTGATGATTCCTCCACGACCTCTTCCTCTACCTCGGGTATGAGGAAACGTGTTGGCATCATCATAACCGCCACCCTGCTTCGTATGTTGTCTCCTCGGCTCAACATATTGCTGCCTCTGTGAGGTTCCACTTCTTTCAACCTTACCCTGAGGTTTCTGCCATTCCTCCTTGGGCTTATGATTTCATTCTTGGGAAAGTGCCTTGCCACTGGGCTGACTCCTGCCTCGCCCTCGCTGTCCTTGCTTGCGGCTCAGCTTCTCTTCGGCTTTTAGAGCCATCTGGTACGCATCCTCAACTGTTCGGATGGTAACCATGCTCAATTAATCCTGAATGTCGTATCTCAGACCATTCAGATATCTTGCCACCTTCTCATCATCGCTCTCCCGATGACCTACTCTGATGTTGAGTCTGTAAAACTCCTCGGTGTACTCCTTCACCGTCATCAGTTTCTGTCTCAGGTTCTGCATTCGCCTGAACAGAGTGATCTGGTAATCCCTGGGGATGAATTTCGCCTTCATCTTAGCGATCATTCTATCCCAGCTTTTAATCTTCTGTTTTCCCTTGGAACGTCTATCCACCTGTAGCTCGTCCCACCATAAGACTGCATGTCCTTTCAACTTGGTAACAACATGCCTTATCTTCTTGTCCTCTTCGATATCTTCATAATCAAAGTAGGTATCAAGTGCTCGGATCCAATCCAACAAATATTTTGCATCCAGACTTCCCTCGTAGACTGGAATGTCCATCTTGGTCTTGGAACTCATCCTGGAAATAGCTTTGATCAACCGCTCAGTTGAAGCATCTTTTGCTGTGACTTCCTCTGCATGTCCAGCTTCCTCTTCAACCTCGGAATCGCTGAATTATCCAGCACCAGCCCCGCATCTCTGTGATGTCTCCATCTCCTCAAGCCTCGCTCAGAGATCTCTCATCTGGCGCTCTATTTCTGGGTTTCCTGCTGACCTACCCCTTCTTCGGTCATCCCTGTCTTCTTGATCAGGTGACTGCCTTTCCCTTCTCGGCGGCATGGTGTATTCTCTTGTCTACTAGTGAAAGCAAAGACTTCCCGCTCTGATACTACTTGCTGCAAGACGCCACCCCGGGTATGCCTGCAATTGCCAGGACCTTCTTCACTCAGGCCCGAAGAGCTTTACTGCCCCTCAGATCCTGTATCGGGACCTTTCTTCACCCACAGGTTACTCTGTTGATCTCCCGGCTGGTTTCTCGGGAGATCGGGCTTCGCGATATCGCGACCTGTGTGCATGTTCTCGTACTACACCAAACCCCAAAACCCGATGGTCAACAGTCAATGTTTCTATTCTTGTCGGGGATTTCCCTATCGGGAAATCAGAATATGTAATGTCGCGGTTCACTTTCACTGTGAACTCCCGAACCCCGAACTCCGATAGCACGTGCGTTAATTCTCCTGTCATGTCACCTCTCCCTTCGTATATCGGGGATCGCGGGATCTCGATTTCACCCGTCACAATTCTTGTGCACTGGGAAATCCCGAATGCCGAACCCCGACTTTCCGGGATCCTAAGCCGCGTGTCCCCGTAGTGATCGACGACTCCAATGACTTCGGGAAATCATGAATCGCGATCTCGACGAGTATGGAACTCTCGCCTCTATGAACCCCGATATGTCGAGGTTCAATGGCTGGTTCCCTCTTCGCGCCTACGGGTTAAATCCCTCGCAACTCCTCCCAGATTTGACAGTCGACGGGATTTCGCGAATCTCTCCTGCAAACCCTGGCCTTTGATTCTTCTCTTTGAGGATATCCTTACGCTCCACAGCTCCTCTCGGTTCAAACCTTTCCTGGGTCCTTCTCCCAGGAATCATGAAGGAACTATCCCTCCTGAGCTTTTACAACTCTGATTCCCTCAGAGACTTTGCGCACACGCTTGTGCTCGACCTCCACCACTCTCCAATGTTGAACTTGTCGAGACCCTATGCACTTCTTGCAATAGTAGTCTATGCCTTCCTTTGCTCAAACTAGCAGTTGAAACTTCAAGTTCAACCTGCACTTCTTCTGCACGGCTTGAACAACCCAATTCAACTTCTGGGCAGATGAGAATAAGAGTTTATCTATTGAGCCTCATCAACGCACTCTATGCAGATGAATTCGACTGCACTCTATGCAGGAATCTCCTGTCTCAAACAGAGAAACAATTGAAACTCATTCTCTTCTATCACAGACTTCAGTTAAACCTCTGAAATCACATGCACAACATATTCAAAAGCAAATGCATACAAGAAAGCAAACATCCATGAGCATAATATCAACACAGAGAAACAACACAAACCATGGAGTTGAATCAAAGACTCTCTTCTATTAATTCAATCTGTACAAGGGTGTTCTTCACAGGTTCTCTGCTTTGCTCTGCTCTTCTCTTTTGAATGCTTCCATCCTAATACAATGTATAAAGGAGGGTGCCTATATTCCGTTTTCCCTCTCGAATTCTACAACTATCAAATCTACAATTAATTCCTATGTAACATGATTAAATCTATTAAATGCCTTCCTATATACTAAGGACTAGAGCTTAAAGGCTCAAGGTCCCCTTTACAATACAAGTGCGCTTCTTTATGAATGACTTCAATAAAGAATGGCGCAACAACCCCCAAAGCATTCCAAAACTGATATAGGCGTTGTCCAGCTGTTCTTTCTGCTCCACGCGCTGGCTCGCTTGATGAATGAGCGATGCTCCTGCATCACATGAGCTTGTTGTTTCTTGCATCATTTAGACTAAGGTAAATTATTTATGCATCTCGGGTGAGAAGGGACGGAAAAAATGGCTTTATTTAATTATCTTAATTGCCTCTCTGTTATAAGTGCAAGGCATTTTAACAAGTTGATCAATAAGAGTTCTTTAGGGTAAGGCCAAAGGGAAACCATGGAAATCATAGAGGTGTCGGTCTTTACATAAAGATAGCATTTGCCTTTAATCATAGTTACCCATTTTTTATTTCTTGACCCACTAGTTTATCCTCCATCCATCAGTAGTGTCTCTATTCATATTAGATTAACACGGGGCAATCGAAAACTTCATTATCCCATGTTTCACAGTCGAGTTAATTTGTTTGATTTTTATTTTTTTATTCCATATCTTTAAGGACCATGCTAGAGTTTATTTGAATGATACGTTTGTCATATATATGAGAGATATTTAGGCCCATAAACATGAAAATACTTGATTACTCAACACTTTTGAAAATATATTGTTGCTTGATCCTCTCAAATCTGTACATAAGTGCTTTCACATTACATGCCACCATTACTAAATCTGTACATAAATGCTTTCACATTACATGCCACCATTACCAAATAGTAGGAGGAAGCAAAATGACCTTACCACCACACACATAATATACTAAAATACTTGTAAACAACAAATTACAAAAGGTTAAAAAGAAATATCAACTTCTCAAATATGTACATAAATGCTTTCACATTACATGCCACTATTACCAAATAGTACATGCCACCATTACCAAATAGTAGGAGGAAGCAAAATTACATTACCAAATAGTACATGCCACCATTACCAAATAGTAGGAGGAAGCAAAATTACATTACCACCACAGACATAATATACTAAAATACTTGTAAACACCAAATTACAAAAGGTTAAAAAGAAAGATTAGCTTTTCAAATATGTACATAAATGCTTTCACATTACATGCCACCATTAGCAAATAGTGGGAGGAAGCAAAATGACCTTATCACCATGGACATAATATACTAAAATACTTGTAAACAACAAATTATAAAAGGTTAAAAAGAAAGAAAAGATCAACTCCACATTAGATCATACATTAGATCACTGGTTTATATTAATGTTAGGAGTATAAACTCTTCAGTGTATTCATTTATTATTGTTCTAGCTATAAACCCTTCAGAGTATTCATTTGATATTAATGTCTTTAACATGTCAATCTTTATAAAATTTCATTAATAATTGCATGTCTTAATGTTCAATTATAAAACCCTTAAAATTTTAATTTGATACCATTTCCTTTAACCTGTCACAATTTATAGGATGATCACTGTTAAAAGAATGGTATGAAACATTGATATCAAATCAAAGTAGCATCAAACCACTATAAAGTTTGCCACAAATTGATGAACATAAACAGGTGAGAGTATAAAAAGTGAATAGTTCTCATACCATGTGTAAGGTCTCTTCCAACAGAGCCTTATAAATCATAACGTTAAATATAGACATGCTAACCTAACCTTAAACCATTCATTATTCATCATAATGATCCACTACATATTCAACGTATTAAAATTTATGAGAAGATTATATTCAATTGCATAAAACAACAGAATAATAAAAAAAACATACCTCTAACTGATGCTACTGCTATCCCCAACTCTGCTTGATGCAGTGCCCAAAACCGTCTAACCACCCAGTCAGCTAGGAACAGAGCCTCTCCGACTCCCTAGCTCTAGGATTCCGTAAGGATTCCTGGCCCCCGAGCCCAAAACTCCCAGCAACAGATGCTCCCTTGTAACAGTCCACCAAATTCCTCAAGCCAAAAACAGAATTACAGTTCTCCCATCCCTCAAAATCCCAAAAATCCCCCTCTGGAATGTCTTTGCCCCCTCATATCCCCCTGTCCATTCACCGCCTCTCCCCCTCATTAAGACTTAGCCCCCCCTTATCTCTCCATTCAATGCCAACCACCTTATCTCTCCATTCAATGCCAACCATCCTTCAATAAGTTAAGTTTTTTTTTAATAGATTAAAATTTATTAAAATTTAATTCATTTCCCAATTATTCAATGAATTAATTAATTAATTAATCGATTAATTAATATACTTTAAACAATAAATAAATAAATAATAATTATTATTAATAAATAATAGTTAATTAATTAATATGCATTAGGTCAATTAATTATTTAATTAACTAAACTTAATAAACCTTAAACAATTATTTAACTTTGACAATTAGTTATTTAACTAGGGTTGTTACAAAACTATCTGAATTATACAAATATTTTAGCATAGTTATCTAAAACAGATCTTACATTGTGATCTGATCTTAGCGTAGCCCAGGATAGATGACCAGATCTGTATATACAATATGTCTTAGCTAGTAGAGTCTGAGCTGCCTCTCGTGCACAAACGTACTCGCAATATTATTCTATATAATGTACACGTTGCATCTTTGTTTCCATCCTACAATACTGTAAACAAGACTAAAGACTTTAAATTAAAACATTTCTATTCGAATATTGTATGCAACATAAAAGTTACAGTATGCACGAGAGAGATATGAGTGTTTAGTATGTAGAAGTAGAGAGCCAAGATAAATTATGGTAATTAGTTGTGTTTGGGAGGTGGTGCCGCGTAGATGCCACCATGGTGATTATGAGTGGGTGAAGATTTGTAGAAGTGGGGAGGGTGTGATGGAGGGACAATCCTTCCATGATGAATGGGATTCTTCGTGTTGTGGTCAAAGGGAGTAGGTATCTTCATCTTGTGAATGGGAGTTCTGGGATTGAGAGGAGAAGGTGGTTTGTGATCATCAATGGGAGTGCGTGGTAGTTGATATTTGTTTGGAGTGGGATTTGGGTTCTGATCATGGGGAGCAGCGGGTGGAATGGGATAACACGCGTTAATTTTATTTCCTGCACGGGGTGGATGTTTAATGGGATAATGGGGTTTCCCCAGAGGAGAAGGATGGGGGAAGTCCAGAGGATGTGGGGGATAAGTAGGTGGCTTGATGTGGTCATGGGGAGGTTTATGACCAGGGAAATGAGAATGCTTCTCGTGTGGGTGCAGTGGTAATAGAGGATTATGCCTTGGCAAAGGCTTATCATTGTGATGGAAAGGCGAGATGGAGGATGTGACTCAGAGTAAGCATATGAGAAAATTATAGAGAAAACGATAAACAGGAGGAAAAGAAGACGAGGATTAAGATTCCCTACCATCTCAATGAAATCCAATGGAAATGCAAGTAATGTGAACGAAAAGGAAGGTAGATTGAAGGGAGAGTGGAGTTGAGAGTTTATATAGACAAGATAATTGCCCATGAAAGTAGGGAGGTGGTGGAGATATGAAATGATAATGGTTTTTGACAATACAACCCCTGGGTCCGGAGATCGTGTATGATGTGGGCCATCAGTATACACAAAGGAACAACCTCACTGTAGCCTCTGCAACACATTGTAGGGGCCAGTTTTTCCCGTTTGTCTTCACAACATAAAGGATTAGTTGGGTACTTTGCATTTGGTAGAGATTATTATATATCAAGTTTATATTCCAGGTCAGTAGGATTTGATTGGTAAATTTTCTATATATATCGAATGTGTCTGGGTTCAAGGATGCACTGTATGACGGTGTATTTAGTTATCCTGATTCTCCATTTGCCGCGTTTCATGATAGGCGTATTCTCTTTATTAATTATATTTGGTGCTCGAGATGATTTTCTTCTCCTTCCCCGACTTCATTTTAATGAAGGAAGGAGTAATTTATTCCTATCACATTACTGTTTACATGTCAGTGTCTACGGCGCCCGGCGTTTGTCAATAAAATTTTGGGATTTTACGTATAGGTCAAAGAGAAGTGGGGACAACGTCAATATTATTTGACCACGTTAAAGAATCTCAAAAAATTTATGAACGCACTTAAATATTCGATTTGACAGCATGGACCAAAGGGATATTTCTTTCCGTTATTGGGGCATATCAAGTAGACTTTTCAACCACCACAGTCCATATAAACTTTTTTACTGCAATGTTACGCTTTTTTTCAAAAGACCGTTTATATTTTGTTATCAAGTTATTTGTATTTTCCTCTTGTATACCCTTATGTTTCAGACAGAAAAGGCTGCAAAGAAAACTCTTGAGCTTATTTGACAAAAACAAAGCCCAAGTAACATTTCCATCTAGTCTAAAGCAATGGGGATGTGTGATGATAATCAGATGTGTGATGATAATCATGATTTGATGATTGAATTCCACGTTAAAATGAATAGTGATTTTTGTATAGGAGATAATTTAATTACATAACAAAATTATATATAGGAAATAAGGGATATTTGTTTATTTATACTTGTGGTTAAAGATATTGTTGTATTAGTTTATATAGATAAATATTAATAAGAAATTTTCATTTATAAAATAAGAAATATTTCAAATTGATATATGTGATTTTTTTATGTTGAAAGGAAAAGTGATTTTCTTATAGGGGATTATTTAGTTACATAACAAAACAATATATAGGGAATAACATATATTTGTTTATTTATATTTGTTGTTGATTTTTTATGTTAAAAGGAAAAGTGATTTTTTTTATAGGGGATAATTTAGTTCATAACAAAACAATATATAGGGAATAACATATATTTGTTTATTTATATTTGTTGTTAAAGATATTGTTGTATTAGTTTATATAGATAGATATTAATAAGATTTTTGGAGAAGCTTCTTTGATTTTGTGGGGTTATAATACTAATGCATTCAAGATCAATCATATTACATGTCAAATCGTAATTTTTCATGTAAATTACCAGCTTGAGAATTAAAAGAAATATTTTGCATGTTCATAGCAAGTTTGATCAAACCAAGACAAAGAAAACTATTGCAAACAACTTTATTAATTCAATTCAAATTTCAGGAGGGGTTAGGGAATGGAATTGAAATTACCATTATACTTGAATATTTTCGTCGTATACATTCCTCCATTTTCAAGTTTGAGGATTGCTAGAAAAAAGTCATTTTTTGTTCTTGCTTGAAATTTGAATTTTCCACTTTCTCTTTTCAAGGATAAAAAGGCAATTTCATCTCTCTTTCCAAGAGTGATTACGAATGAGGTTCAAATATGCATGTTTAGCTCTTTTTGGACTTGCTTGTAAATTGATTTTTCATCTCTCTTTTTAGGCTTTCTTGACATGGATTTCGGATTATCATACTTAAGCTCTGAATTTGAATTTTTAACCCTCGTGACAAAAGAAAATATTGTCATCACAATCAACATGTTCAATTCTTGTTTTTGAATCTAAGATTTCTCTCTCATTCATGGTCATGGATTTTGGATTATCATACTCAAGCTCTGAATTTGCATTTTTAACCCTCGTGACAAAAGAAAATATTGTCGTCACAATCACACTTACAAATTGCATTTTTATCCCCCATGTAGGTGCATAAAAAGTTCAATTTCAGCATGTTCAATTCTTGTTTTTGAATCTAAGATTGCTCTGTCATCCATGGTAATTTTTAGCCACATGTATTTACTACAAGGATGATTTCAATCTACTTTTTTCTGCTTGCAAATATAAATTATGCTCTACATAGTATTGTTTTATGAGACCAGATGTAAAAGAGGTAAGTTTATTTTATGTGGAGAAAAATATTACTTTTTTCCACTCATCAAAACTAGTTTCTTATACAAACTACGAACATGACCCAACAAAGAAACATAAATCCATTGCACATACAAGAAAACATAGTTTTCAAATTAATTTTGAATTGGAAGTGAGATTGCAAAATGAATATCGAAACACTTCAAGTTTTTTATTTTACATGCACTCCCTTTTTATCATGCGACAAGAGAGATTTCATACCTATCTAAATTCATGGATGAAATAGGAATCGAAGCATTCATTGACTGATTATCATAGGATTAAAATGCAATGAAGCATTAAATGAATAATCTTTTGTGTGCATGAGTTCATAGTTTTTTTTTTTCTCCATAGTTAAGTTCAAGAGTTCATGTTAAATGGAAGATTCTCCTCGAAAGATAATGTTGATCCATTTTGACACTGCATAGAAAAAAATCATTAGTTTTAAATTATAAGATTCATGGAAAGTTGATGATTGATTTGAAGCAAGTGTAGTTACATTTCACATACTTGAATTCACTTACTCTAAAAAAAATCATTCTTGTGTACTTTTAAGTGATTCACTAAATTTTAACAATCAAATTTTTTCCTATGACTATGTCACCATTCATGCACACTTGATCCAAGAAGCCAAGCATTGAGCCTTGTGAATCAAGTTAAGATCATTGTGGGTTTGACAAATATTGTTGTGCCAATGATTTTAAATGGCTCTCATTTCCTTTTTTTCAACTTTTAGTTTATTAACATGGATATTAAACATGAATTTCTCATGAATGTTTTGCAACCCAAAGGCTATGAAACTCTTTGTTTTTATTTTGTGGGTTTTGTTGGAAGAGTGAAGGGTACATTAAGAAATGAAGAAACAAATATTGACTATATGATCATCTATATGATCACCTCTTATTAAAATGCAACCACATTGTATCTCCACCTGAGATTGACAAGGTATCTTATGTCAATTATGCGTCTCATTATACCTCTTCCTCTTCAACCTATATATGTCTCTTGAATTCTCTTCACCTTCATGATTTTCTTGTTTACCATCACAATAGTTTGAGAAAATTAAATGTCAAAAGGGTATTTGAGGAAAAAATCACAAACATGTCCCAAATGGTGACCTATTCCAAGAATTATGGATGAATCATTTATAACAATGTTGTATATAAGGTAGAATCACATCGGAAGTCTTAGGATGCCTTTCTGAGTTGCCCAATTTCTTTTGAGTGGTGGATGATTGAAAAAGGTGCCAGGGTATTTATTGTGCCAAATTAGGAACATATCCCTCCAATACTTCAACATTTATACGAAATAATCCTATCTTTGAAAATGTTATCTTCCAAATATGAGATGTAAAATTTATATGTAAGAGTGTACAACAAGAACCTAATTTAGTAGAGTATTATAGTATTATAGCTTCAAATTGTGAAGGGACACTTGAATCAGGCCAAGCCATAAAGTGTTAACGAAGTTGCATGTGTTGTTCAGATCATAAGTCTCAACATGATTGGGTTTTGTTAGTTAAGGAGAACCAAAAGGGACAAAGGATATATGGTGTTGTGTAGAAAACATGCAAGGTTGGATCTAGATTGAATTTTTGCATTGTCTGGTTTAGGAAACATCAATTCACCTATCCCATCAACGCAAAAGGAATTGTCATAGATCCATGCACTACAAGAGATTATACTATAAGTCTAGAAAAATTGTTGTCGATTCATATTATGTCTGTGAATGGAATTGATAAGAAATCTTCTACAAAAGTTTCAGCTGGATACATTGCAAAATGTAGAAATGCTACCTTTGACATTACTTTAGAAAGATCATGATAAGGTAGCAAAGGAAAACAAGCATAAACATATTATTAAGCTTGTAGTAGATCCTTCAAAAGTAATTCCAAAGAAACTAATAATTATCTACATAAGGATGGATATGGGAGATCTAAATAAGGTATTGCTACTGTCTCTAGAATATGGTGTCAATGTTCTTTGCTTTTGTGAGATACATTGTGATATTAGCATAAAATGTGCTTCACTAGAGATTGCTAATAGCAATTTTAAGCGATGATCTTGTAGATATTCCAATTGAGATCCTTCTTAATATTTAGTTCATAATCATTATCATCCTCAATGTTGAACTCATGTTTGTCACTGAATTGGAATTGAACAACCAACAAAAGGATGTAGATTGTGAGGATTTTTTTGGCAACAAGGTTCCATAAGCATGCCAGTAGTAGGGTGATTTATAATGATATTATTGAAAGGGTTTTTGTTATGAAATAAGCATTTCTTGAGGCCCATTCCCAATGGTATCATTACACACTCCTTGAGCTATTATTTCACATTTTCTACTCATGGAAGGGAACAACCTTCAAGGAGAAGTTGATTTTTTTTATCATACACAGAAATATGTTGCTTGGAGATAATGAAGCAGTAGAGAGAGTGAAATATTCTTTATGTCTTAATAGGCAGTAGAAGGGGAACTGAACTTCAGGTTATTTTTGGATATGATTTATCTAATACAAAGGGCCCACTCAAGGGGATCTAATAACTAGAATCCAACACAATTCACTGGTGGTTAGTGGTGCACCTTACTCGGATTTCCATAATCCTTCAAATTCGTCATCACTACTATCTAGCACGATACCAATTTTTGTTGTGAACATCGAATTTCCTGCCTTGTCTGTGAACTACTAGTGTCATAAGGCATCACAACAATGAGAACCTTGACAAACAAAACCCCTGATGCTTGCAATATTGTCTAGAGGATGGAGAAATTATGTTTCTTTTCCAAATATGTAAAATGCGTATATTATAGTTTAATGAATACATTTTCCTATTATTATATACAGTTTTATACTTTATCAAAAATTCGCCAAGACTTTATAAGGTTTTATAACTCAATGAAAGATTCGCCAAGATTTTACAATATTTTATAATTCAATGAAAGATTCGCCAAGATTTTACAAGATTATATAATTCACTAAAAGATTTGCAAAAAAATTATAGATACATAATATATTATTGATAAAATAGCCTTTAGTTTTTCGTATGTATCATGGGGATTCACCCATTTATTATATATATAAATTTAGGGGGGGTTCCTAAAATCACCCCTCATTAGTGCTCAAAATGCCAAAATTACAATAAATGGACTTATAATTCCAAATTTGATGTCACTGTTCAATTATGCTACTGAATCACAGAAATAATGATCATTATTGAATTCCTCATGAAATTCTAAGGAAAATTATTATAAACTTGACTATGTCCTGAGATAATGCTTAAAGACCCCTTTTGCATGCATGACAAGATTATGGGTCTCATACATGACAAGTTGGACTAATAATTTTCATACATCTCATTTTTACAAAATAATAACATCACCATCATATTATTCTCGAAATTTTGAGAAAAATGAGTATAAACACCCTATACCTTTCTCAAAGAACTCAATGGCACGTAAAACGAGGAAAATCAAAACAAAGAACACTCGTTGCATGAGAAATGAGGAAAATATAACTTGGCATGAAATTCAATGCAACATGCTCCAATCTGGCACAAATTTTCATGGTCATGTACGGTGCCTAGGCGCTGGGTTATATAGGTAGGTTGGCCACTTGACTGCCCTATATTCTCGCGTCGCATTTGATACACTTTAATAAAATATTTTTGTAGTTGTTATAACAAACACACACGTGGTACACAGGTCTGATCATTACGTGTTAAGGAATTAGGTTGTTGGTGGAGGTCACAGGTTACAACAATATCAATTTAAATATATTCTCTTTTATTATGTATAACAAACATTTCACATGGTGTAATGGTAAAGTGCTTGGTTATGTAACAACAGATCACAAGTTCGAATCTTGTAGATACCATTTTGGATGGATAAGGACCTTTTTTCTTGGTCGAGGGTGCCACATGGCATGCTTTCATTAGGCCACATGGCACTCCACCATTGGTCCATGTAATTCACAGTCACCATACGGGCCTGCCACATTTCAAACTATCATGCTGCCACTTTTTAGCCATACTACCACGTCATCATTGAGTCACCTGCCACATCATCGTATGAATTCCACATGATTCGTACGAATGACACGTGGAACTTTTGTATTGGTTAACATGGACCCCCGAAAATGTCATTTATGGGGTACAAGTGGCATCTTGTCATGTTGCCACATCACCTGTATAGATATGCCATGTGGTAACCTGTGGGCCTACCACATGGAACCCCTTTTGACTTTTGACCTGTTTGACCAAAACATTGACTAACCATAACTTCTTCATACGAAATTTTTTTGAGGTGATTTTTATGTCATTGGAAAGCTATCGTCAAGCTCTATGTAATTAAGTAGTTTTTAAAGAGAATTCGAGAATATTGATTTTTAATCATTTTGGATCCTCCTGGATTACTTTTGAGCATTTCATATCCTCCTCAATTATTCATAGATTTGATTATTTGTACTAGTTTTCAAGACATGCATGAGATACATTTGATCAAGGGAGAGTGTTTCTCATTAAGTAGTCCCTCACATGTTCCATCGTCAACGTTTTATTCCAAATATATAGCTCCACTTATTGTACTTTGGATGTTGGGCCTAAGGAACCACTTTCATTCTTGGGAATTTGCGGTAATTCCCCTATCAAAATCATCACCTTCATTCTAGGACCAAGATGAGACAATCCTATCAACCTTCTTGATGAGTTAACTTGTACCAAGATGATACAATCCTTATTTATCTTAGACTTAGTAGGATCTTACATTCTATACTTCATCTCATGATAACATTAATGATATTCATACATATATCCATTATTCAACCTTAGATGCAGTTGTCAATATTTGATTGGCTTCGTTCTTCCGTTATCGGAGTCCTCAGTTTGGTCTTCTGTTCAATTAGCTCATTTTATATATTTGGTACAATTTCTTGTTTATTAGGGCTTCTAAGGTTGTTTCCACCCCCCCAAGGTAGGGGCGGCCATTTTATATGTACCCATATCAATAATAGTTATGATGTATACCTGACACTTTTGATCCATGAATATGTATATGGGACTTTTTATATCATTTTGTTATACTTTGGCCCTTCTTCACCATCATCATATTGTATTTGAGAATTCACTTTGTCTCACTTTCTCAACCATGTTATATTGGGTGCACCATTTTGTTCATTAACACGAGTTATCTAAACGAGTATAGGTATGCCTACCTTGTCGCTATTGAGATCGTGTACACTCACCACCTTGTGACTTCCTTGTTGATAAGTGGTACTCGGCCTCTTTCATGGGTGTTTTTTCTTCCTAAGGCACTTCTCTCCCTCCTGGTCACTTTCTATCTTTATAAAATAAAATTGTGATGTATTTTGGTCATACGATGTGCTTCTAACCTCATACATTAGGGTGAATCTATTGTCACTCAAAATTTGTTCATATAGAAAAAATTAACTAGGTTTACTAAAATACACCACATGTAGTATGTGTTCCACTCATTTAACCCACTTCACATCATTTTAAGCCACTATGACCTTAGAAATCACATTTCATAAGGTCATAAAATCCCCTTTTGACCATTTCCTCTTGGAATTGTCCGAAAAGAGTAAAATAAATAAATAAAATAAAATGGTTATGGAAAAAACCTAAAAGTGATTGTAAAATTTGATATGGTCAAATAATCATTTTTTATTGTGAACATGTCAAGGGGTTTACCATTATTTTTCTTATAAAATCAAGATGTCACTTCCATTCCATCGATCACCCTTCTAAAGTAAGTAAATGTCGTCGAATTTGCACTAGATTTCAAGAGCCATATTTTCTTGATAGCATCTCTAGAAACATTCATATCTACTTGCAGCCACAAGGAGAGGAGATTAGCCACACACAGTTAGGAAGAAAAAATAACCCTCCCAAGGAGGAGGTCAAGAATACACATTCTCCAAGAAATTTCTCCACATGTGTATTGTATTTTAAGGTTCCATTAGGTAATAGAGTGTTATTTAGAGTCTTTCATATATGTTTATTGCATTGTTATGAACACAATTTATGTCCTTTCTTTCTTTCATGGTATAAGCTAGGGTTTGTAGAATATGGATTTGCTCTTTAAAGTATATCTTTTATGATTTTTACTCTTACTTGTATATTATCTAGGTTAACCCTTGTTGTAGATTTCTAACAACAATTACATCATTCGACTCTTAGTGTTTCATCATGTACATATATACATTGCTATTATGGGGATCCAAGTCGGGGGCGTAACAACCTACAACTTGTAGAATAGTGTTGAATGTTGGAGGTGATAATCTTATGTTTTGTTGAAAATAAACATGTCATCATTGTATATGATGATACAATGAACTAAATGCGAATGAAATATATCATTAATGAGGCACATAAATTTTGTTAGAGCATTGGTGAGGCTAATAGGTATCACCATCCATTCAAAAATGAAAAAAAAGGTTTTAAATCGAATTTTCCAAGTGTCATCAATGGCCATGCACACATTCTTATAGCCAACTTGGAGTACCAACTTCGTAAAGTAGTATGCACTAGAAAAATGATCTGAATCTTTGGGATCTTATAGTCTAAGTTCAGATGTGTAAGTCATAAAGTAATATTTTTTTGTAAAGGAGAACTTGATAGATATGAAATTTATAGAGTCAAGCTTAATCAAAGTTGACTTCGTCAACAAGAAACCTTATAAGAAGGGAATGGGAAGAGAGTGAAGGTCAAGAAGGAGAGGTGTTGAATTGGCCTCATTCCATGTAATGGTTCTTCTTAATGGAATCTTTCTTCTCCAACTCTCTTTATTTCTCATATTTTTGTGGTGTATTTACTTCATGTATTTTCATCAACGTTCATGTGATTAATTTCATGGAAGATTTGTATATTTTTTCTCCTCTTCTCTTTGATTCAAGCCTTTTGGATGTTATCCCTCAAGATGTGAACCATTTGTATTACAGAAGGTAACCACTCCATGGGAAATATGGTTTGAAGAAAATTTTTGGTTCAAATATTTTCAACAGTCTCCAACCTCACTTTGGCACTCTTGGAGTTCATTTGTTAGGCCATACATTGTAACTATCATAGTTGATCCGCATGAATTACAAGATTTTTCTACCCCTAGAGCTTTGTTCACCATTGGAGGAGCATCCTTACATGGATTCACCACATCCATTGGTATGCAACATTTAAAAAAAAAATAGGGTTTCTATGTTGCCAACAAAAGTTCCACTATGTTCTCTCACACTCATCATTATCAAATATTGATACAACCATGTCATCGATTAAAAAATATACACGTGGCATATGGAATCTTGGGTGACCACATTTCATCCCATTCTCAACTTATTCACACCTATATGGTCGCCATAGAAGCACAATAATGGAAGAAATGCATGGAAACCATCTTTTGCAAACATTATAGAGGGGGGTTCTTAAAATCAAATTTAGAGTGGGTTCTTAAAATCACCTCTCATTAATGCTCAAAATGCCAAAATTGAAATAAATGGAATTACAATGCTAAATTTAATGTCACACTTAAATGATGCTAGTGAATCCCAGAAACAAAGGTCATTACTGAATTCATTATGAAATTATGAGCAAAATGATTATAAACTTGACTATGTTCTGAACCAGTGCTTAAAGACCCCTTTTTCCATGCATAAAAAGATTATGGGTCTCATACATGACAAATTGGAATAAGAATTTTCATACATAGCATTTTTACACAAAAATAACAACACCATCAATTTTTTCTCGAAATTCCAAGAAAAATGAGTATAAACAACCTATACCTTTCTAAAAGAACTCAATGGCACGTAAAATGAGGAAAATCAAAACCAAGAACACCTCTTCCATGAAAAACGAGGAAAATTAAACTTGGCACGAAATTCATAGGAACATGCTCCAATCTTGCACGAATTTGCATGGTCATGTATGGTGGCTAGGTGCTAGGTTATATTGGTAGGTCGGCCACCCAAACCCCTATATACATGGTTCGTATTTTTTACACTTAAATAAAATATTCCATAGTAGTTATAAAAAACACACATGTGGTGCGATGGTTTGACCATTATGTCTTAAGGCATTAATTTGTTGGTGGAGGTCATGGGTTTAATCCCTTCGGCCTCTGCTTTTGGCATATTAGTTATAACAATATGAATTTAAATATATTATTTTCTATTATGTATAACAAACATTACACATAGTGTGCTTTTGGCATATTAGTTATAACAATATGAATTTAAATGTATTATTTTCTATTATGTATAACAAACATTACACATGGTGTGCATATTAGTTATAACAATATGAATTTAAATATATTATTTTCTATTATGAATAACAAACATTACACATAGCGTAATGGTAAATTACCTGGTTATGTAACAACAGATCAGAAGATTGAATCTTGTGGATACCATTTTCGATGGATAAGGTCCATTTGGCCTGGTTGAGGGTGTCACATGGCATGCCCTCACTGGGCCATGTGGCACTCCACCATTGGTCCACATAATTCAGAGTCACCATATAGACCCACCACATGTCGAATTGTCATGCTACCACCTATCAACCATACTACCACATCATCATCTAGTCACCTACCACATCATTATACAAATTACATGTCATCTGTACAAATAACACGTGGCACTTTTTTATTGGTCCACATGGACCCCCAAAATTTCCATTTATGGGGGACACATGGAAAACTATCATGATGCCATGTCACCATGTTGACGTCATCTTGATGGTTGTACAAGTTGTATTCATAGGACACATGGTAGCCCGTGAGCCTACCATGTGGCACTCTTTTGAATTTTGATCTGTTTGACTAAAACATTGATTGGCCATAACTTTTTATACGAAATCTGTTTGAGTCGATTTTTACATCGTTGGAAATATATTTTCGATCTCTATGTAATAAATTATTTTTCAAGAGAATTTGAGAATATCAATTTTTGAGCATTTTGGATCCTCTTGGATCACTTTTGAGCATTTTAGATTGTCTTGGATCATTCAGAGATCCGATTGATTATACTATTTTTCTAGACATGCGTGAGATGCATTCGATCTTAAGAGGGGGTTTCCATTTAGGTAGTCCATCACATGTTCCATCATCAACATTTTATTCCAAATATATAGCTCCACTTCTTGTACTCTGGATGTTGGGCTTAAGGAACCCATTTCATTCTTTGGAAATGATGGTAATGCCCCTATCAAAATCATCGCCTTCATTCTAGGACAAAGATAAGACAATCCTATCAACCTTCTTGATGTGTTAGCTTGGACCAAGATGAGACAATCCTTATTTATCTTAGAGTTAGTATGATCTTAAATTCTCTACTTCACCTCATCATAACACAAATGAGATCCATACATATATCCATTATTCAACCTCATGTGCAGTTGTCGATATTTCATTGGCTTGGTTCTTCCGTTCTCAGAGTCCTCGGTTTGAGATTCCCTTCAATTAGCTAATTTTATGTATTTGGTATGATTTGTTATTTAACAGGGCTTCTAAGGTTATTTCCACCCACCCAGGTAGGGGCCATAACTTTCTATGTACCCATATCAACAATAGTTATGATGTATACCTCACACTTTTGATCCAAGAATATATATATGGGACTGTTTATATCATTGTGTTATACTTTGGCCCTTCTTTGCCATCATCATATTGTATTTGAGAATTCATTTTGTCTCACTTGCTCAACCCTGTTATGTTGGGTGCACCATTATGTTCATTATCATGAGTTATCTCAATGAGTATAGGTATTTGTACCTCGTCCCTGTTGAGATCGTGTACACTCACCACCTTGTGACTTCCTTGTTGATAAGAGATACCTGACCTCTTCCATGGGTGCTTCTTCTTCCTAAGGCCCTTTTCTCCCTCCTTGGTCACTTTGTATCTTGATAAAATAAAATTGTAATGTATTTTGGTCATACGATGTGATTCTAACCTCATACATTAGGGGTCATCTATTATCACCCAAATTTTTTTCACCAAATTAATTAGATTTACTAAAATAAACCACATGCACTATGAGTTCCACTAATTTTACCGACTTAACATCATTTTAAACCACTATGACCTAAGGAATAACATTTCCTAAGTTCATAAAATCCCCTTTTGACCATTTCCTCTTGGAATTATCTAGAAAAGGTAAAATAAATAAATAAAATCAAATGGCTATGAAAAAACACTAAAAGTGATTGTGAAATTTGATATGGTCAAATAATTATTTTTTATTGTGAAAATGTCAATGGATTAACGACTATTTTTCTTATAAAACCAAGAGGTCACTTCCATTCCATCGATCATCCATCTAAAGTATGTAAATGTCGTGGTATTTTCACTAGACTTCAAGAGCCATATTTTCTTGATAGAAAATCTAACAACATTCATATCTACTTTCATCCACAAGGAGAGGATATTAACCACACACACTTAGGAAGAAAAAATAACCCTCCCAAGGAGGAGGTCAAGAATCCACTTTCTCCAAGAAATTTCTCCACATGTGTATTGTATTTTAAGCTTCCATTAGGAAACAGAGTGTTATTAATAGTATTTCATATATGTTTATTCCATTGTTACAAATACAATTTATTTCCTTTCTTTCTTTCATGGTATAATGTAGGGTTTGTAGAATATGGATCCACTCTTTAAATTATATCTTTTATGCTTTTTACTCTTACTTGTATATTATTTAGGTTAACCCTTGTTGCAGATTTCTAACAACAATTACATCATTCGGCTCTCAGTGTTTCATCATGTACATATATACATTTCTATTATGGGGATCAAAGTTGGGGGTGTTACAACCTACAACTTGTAGAATAGTGTCGAATGTTGGAGGTGATTATCTTATGTTTCGTTGAAAATCAAGATGTCATCAATATATATATGATGGTACAATGAACGAAATGGGAATGAAATATATCATCAAAGAGGCACATAAATGTCACTAGAGAATTGGTGAGGATAATAGGTATCACCATCCATTCAAAAATGAAAAAAAAAAAATTGAATGAAATTTTCCTAGTGTCATCAATGGCCATGCACACCTTCTTATAGCCAACTTGGATTACCAACTTAGTAAAGTAGTGTGCACTAGCCAAATGATCTAAATTTTTGGGAGCTTATAGTCTAAGTTCGCATGTATAAGTCATAAAGTAATATTTTTATGTAAAAGGGAACTTGATAGATATGCAGTTTATAGAGTCAATCTTAATCAAAGTTGACTTCATCAACAAGAAGCCTTATAAGAAGGAAATGGGAAAAGTGTGAAGGTCAAGAAGGAGAGGTCATGAATTGGCCTCATTGCATGTAATCGTTCTTCTTAATGGAATCTTTCTTCTCCAACTCTCTCTTTCTCATATTTTTGTTGTGTATTTAATTCATGTATTTTCATCAACGTTCTTGTGATTGATTTCATGGAAGATTTGTATATTTTCTCTCCTATTCTCTTTCATCTCAACCGTTTTGGATCTTATCCCTCAAGATTTGGAACATTAGTATTAGAGAAGGTAACCACTCCATGGGAAATGTGGTTTGAAGCATATTTTTGGTTCAAATATTTTTAACAATCTCCAACCTCATTTTGCGAGTCTTGGAGTCCATTTGTTAGGCCATACACTGTAACTATCATAGTGGATCCACATGAATTACAAGGTTTTTCTACCCCCAAAACTGTGTTCACCATTGAAGGAGCATCCTTACATGGATTCACTACATCCATTGGTATGCAACATTTAAAAAAAAAAATAAGGTTTCTATGCTACTACCGAAAGTTCCATGACCTCTACAACAACCCATGTTTATCTACAAACCTTTGGCATCCTTTGTGGCCCTTTACACTTTGTGATCTCACACTCATCATTATTAAATATTCATATAACCATGTCATGGATTAAAAAATCTACATGTGGCATATGGAATCTTGGGTCACCACATGTCTTCCCATTCTAAACTTATCCACACCTGTATGGTCATCATAGAAGCACACTACTGGATGAAATGCATGGAAAGTATCTTCTGCAAACTTTATATAGGTTCCATGACCTCTACAAAGCATTTTAGAGGGAATATTATATCGCATTTTAAAGGATTATATGTTGGTTCAAATGGGTATTTTATGGAGTTTCATTTTGTTTCCTCATTTATAATATATCATTCATTGAAGTATCAAAGGTATGTAAAATAGTGCAGCCATGTGTAACTTGAGTTTCAGGAAGAATTTTCTCACTCCATGGGAGACAATAGAGAAATCAACTTCTATCAATGAAAGTATCTTTTCAATACATCAAATGAGTTTTGAATAGAATTTGATTTCATCATCTCTAACAAAAGATACAAACAAAATTGCAACTAGAGGTCCATTATAGAAAAAAATGTTTTTTTCATTTTAATTTATAGTTTTTTTCTTTTTGGATTTATTAAATCCTATTGTAAATTTTTTTACGCATGTAAAATACCCCATAAATTATAATTGATATAAAAAAAAAGATTTCCATTTCCAACTCATCTATGGGTCATGCACAAATGCAAGGTTATGGGTTAACCTCAAAAAACCCTTCTCTTCATTGGCACTCGACACATTGTAATCATGATGGTATAATGAACAAAATGGGCTTTCTATTTTTTTAGCATGGGTGAAATGATGGGGACCATAATTTTTTAAGGGGGTAAGATTAATCCAAATATTAAAGGGGATTATAGTATTGATGTATAAGTCATAAAGTCATATTTTTTTGTAAAAAGGAACTTGATAGATGTGTAATTTATCAATTTAAGCCTAATCAAAGTGAAGGTTGGGAAGGAGAGGTCCCAACATCGCTTCATTGCATGTAATGGCTCACAATCAAACATACCTAGGTATTTTTCCACCATTCGTGCACTAAACCATGTAAATGAATAGCTTCCAACTCAAGTTTCCTCAATTCATACATCACTTGTTGAGATGAGAATAGATATAGAAGATATAGACCTAAGAATCTATGTGCTCTCCAACCATCTCCTTTCTAATTTTTGGTAATGTTACCTTTGGATCAAGGGAAAAAGGAGTTCGGTTGGTGGATGATGGCCCCTTTAGTTGTTAAATAACATTCATGATAGTGTACACCATTTCATGATTTAACTGAAGCAATTGTTTTAGGGTAGTCGTAGTGATGAAATCTTAGATAGGTCCGTCTCTGTTGAGAGCCATGAATGTAAAATCATATTGATCTACTCAAGAGTAGGTGTAAGAAACAAGTAAATTGGATTGAAATGAAAAATGAAAACAAAAATGATCTACTAAGAAGCAATACTAGCAAGGTGGCACAAAGAAGGTGTACACATTTAATGTGATACTTCATCAATTTGATCTACCAAGGAGTAGGCCTTGTAATAGCCATAGGTCTTAAGAAAAGAGTTGTACTATGAAAAGAATAGAAATCCATCTTCAAGCAATTTTATGGGTTGATACCATTTGATGTGGTTGTGTGAGACATTAAGATTAGATAAAAAAACAAGAAAATAAGTTTTACAAAAGATTGACAAAAGAAGAACAATTAATTTTTCATTTTCCCTTTCTTTATCCATTAAAATACTTAACCATTTGACCATAAATGAAAATTGAACAAATCAAAATGAAAATAACTACATTACTTCTATCTAATAAATGAAAATAACTCCATATAAGTAAAACCACTCCATTATATGTTGACATGGTTGTTTTTTCTCCAACCATGGAAAAGAACTCCATTATACGTTGATTTGGTTGTTTTTTCTCCAATCCTTGGGATGCATGAATGAACCTTTCTCTAAGTTGATTTGGTTGTTTCTTCTCCAACCCTTGGGATGCATGAATGAATCTTTCTTCCAAGGTTTATGGAAACCATGTTTAACTACCATAGTCCAAGGTCAAGGGAAAGTATGTTTGACTCTCATATTGAAGAAAAGGATAAGGATAATTCTTCCAACTTTTAGGATTTTGTCTTAATAGCCTTGGATTGGATATTCTTAAGAGAAGAATAAGTCTTTCAACTTTCAGGATTTTTGCTTAATAATTATGGATTTTTTAACTTTCCATTTCACAACTCATTTAAGCACAAACTCTTTATCTTTTAAAGTAAAACCCTCTTACTTTATGATAAAGGTTAAAATACTTAAATTTTAAGAATTATTTTATAACTTCCAATACCATATCTTCGCTTAGACTTCGCTGCTCGAGCGCTGGACTTGTGCATGGTCCAACTATAACCATATTCTTTTGGAAGACAAGCCAAGCCATTCTAAGATAGATGGCTAAAGATGTAGAGGGTTTTATTCTTGCCAATATTTACCGATGATGATTCAGCTTAATTCGCCAGGGATATGGGCAAACTGAATTACCAGAAAAACAGACACAATATGTTACGAACAAGACTATATTTCCATTCTTACGATTTCACTTGTAGTGTTTTGAAAGTAAGAAGACATTGACTATTGTAAATCATAGATTACATCAGCTTGTCCTTCGTAAGGTAAATCATTTCTTGCATCTGCGGTGAGAAAGGACAGGAAAAAATGGCTTTTTGATTTAATTATGTTAATTGTCTCTCTGTTATAAGTCCACAAATAATAGGAGGAAGCAAAATGACCTTAACACCACAGACATAATATACTAAAATACTTGTAAACAACAAATTACAAAAGGTTAAAAAGAAAGATCAGCTCCACATTAGATCACTGGTTTATATTAATGTTCTGAGTCTAAACTCTTCAGTGTTTTCATTTATTATTGTTCTAGTTATAAATTCTTCAGAGTATTCATTTGATATTAATGCCTTTAACATGCCACACTTTATAAAATTGCATTAATAATTGCATGTCTTAATGTTCAATTTTAAAAGCCTCAGTTTTTATTTGATACTACTTCCTTTAACCTGTCACAGTTTATAATGGTGTGAAACATTTACATCAAATCAAAGTAGCATCAAACCACTATATAGTTTGCCACAAATCGATGAACATAAACAAGTGAGTATAAGCAGTGAATAGTTCTGATATCAATTGAGATTAAACGAAAAACCGAATTATAACTTATATTATTCTATTTAAACTATCAGAATTATACAAATATTTTAGCATAGTTATAAAACAGATCTTGCACTGTGATCTGATCTTAGCATAGCCCAGGATAGATGACAAGATCTGTCTATACAATATGTCTATATGTCTTAGCTAATAGAGTCCGAGCCGCCTCTCGTGCACATACGTACTCGCAGTATTATTCTATATAATGTACACGTTGCGTCTCCGTTGCCATCCTACAGTACTGTAAACAAGACGAAAGGACTTAAATTAAAAGATTTCTACTCAAATATTGTATGCAACATAAAAGTTACAGTATGCACGAGAGAGATATGAGTGTTTAGTATGTAGAAGAAGAGGGGCCAAGATATCTTACGATAATTAGTGCTGTTTGGGAGGTGGCGCCGCGTAGATGCCACCATGGTGATCATGAGGGGGTGAAGATTTGTAGAAGTGGGGAGGGTGTGAGGGAGGGACAATCCTTCCATGATGAATGGGCTTCTTCGTGTTGTGGTCGAAGTGAGTAGGTATCTGCATCTTGTGAATGGGAGTTCTGGGATTGAGAGGAGAAGGTGGTCTGTGATCATCAATGGGAGTGCGTGGCGGCTGATATTTGTTTGGAGCGGGCTTTGGGTTCTGATCATGGGGAACAGCGGGTGGAATGGGATAACGGGCGTTAATGTCATTGCCTGCACGGGGTGGAGGTTTAATGGGATAGCGGGGTTTCCCCGGAGGAGAAGGATGGGGGAAATCGAGAGGATGTGGGGGAGAAGTAGGTGGCTTCATGTGGTCATGGGGAGGTTTATGACCAGGGAAATCAGAATGCTTCTCGTGTGGGTGCGGGGGTAACGGAGGATTATGCCTTGGAAAAGGCTTATCATTGTGATGGAAAGGCGGGCTGGCAGATGGAGGATGTGGCTCAGAGTAAGCATATGAGCAAACTATAGAAAAAACGATCAACAGGAGGAAAAGAAGACGAGGATTAAGAGTCCCTGCCATCTCAACGAAATCCAATGGAAATGCAAGTGATGGGAACGGAAAGGAATGCTATGGGAAGGGAGAGTGGAGTTGAGAGTTTATATAGACAAGACAACTGCCCATGAAAGTAGGGAGGTGGTGGAGATATGAAATGATAATGGTTCTTGACAATACAATCCCTGGGTCCGGAGATCCTGTATGATGTGGGCCATCAGTGTGCACAAGCCTCTGCAACACATTGTAGGCGCCCGTTTTTCCCGTTTGTGTTCACAACAGAAAGGATTAGTTGGGTATTTTGCATTTGGCAGAGATTATTATATATCAAGTTTATATTCCTAATGTCAGTAGGATTTGATTAGTAAATTTTCTATATTTATGGAATGTGTCCAGGTTCGAGGATGCACTGTATGACGGTGTATTTATTTATCCCGATTGTCCATGAGCCGCGTTTCATGATAGGCGTATTCTCTTTATTAATTCTATTTGGTGCTCGAGACGATTTGCTTCTCCTTCCCCGACTTCACTTTAATGAACGGAGGAGTAATTTATTCCTATCACTTTACTGTCTACATGTCAGCGTTTACGGCGCGCGACTTTTGTCAATAAATTTTTGGGATTTTACGTATAAGTCAAAGAGAAGTGGGGACAATGTCAATTTATTTGACCATGTTAAGGAATCTTAGAAAAATTCTGAACGCACCGAAAGATTGGATTTGATTGCAGGGACCTCCGACCAAAGAGATATTTCTTTCCGTTATTTGGTCATATCAAGTAGACTTTTCAACCAGCACAGTCCATATAAACTTCTTTACTGGAATGTTGCGTTTTTTCTTAAAAGACCGTTTACATGGTGTTATCAAGTTATTTGTATTTGCCCCTTGTATACCCTTATGTTTCACACACAAATGCCTGCAAAGAAAACCCTTTACTTATTTGACACAAACAAAACCCAAGTAACATTGCAATGGGGCTGTGTGATGGTAATCATGATTTGATGATTCAATTCCACGTTAAAATGGATAATGATTTTCGTATAGGGATAATTTAGTTACATAACAAAACTATATATATAGGAAATAAGGGATATTTGTTTATTTATACTTGTGGTCAAAGATATTGTTGTATTAGTTTATAGATATTAATAAGAATTTTTCATTTATAAAATAAGAAATCTTTCAAATTGATATATGTGATTCTTTACGTTAAAAGGAAGAGTAATTTTCTTATAGGGGATAATTTAGTTACATAGCAAAACAATATATATATGGAATAAGGGATATTTGTTTATTTATATTGGTTGTTAAACATTTTGTTGTATTAGTTTGTATAATAGATATTAATAAGAAATTTCTATTTTTAATATAAGAAATTTTTCAAATTGTTATACTTGATTCTTTATTTGTAGGAAAAAAAAATTGATGTATGAGAAATTGATATATGTGATTCTTTTATTTGTAGGACAAAAGAATTTGATGTATAAGAAGTTTTTATTTGTATGATAAGAGGCCTTTTTTTCATAGAGAATTGGCTATTTAGTTTAGGTATGTATATACTCTATCTCTTAGTATTCAAATGTATAACTTTTGAGGAGGATATATACCTCTCATTATTCAAATCTATGATTTTTGAGGAAATATAAGTTCTTAATCATTAGTTTTACTTAAGATTTCTTAGCATGAGTATCTCTTTCAAGTAGAATATTTTGTTAAGTTTAGTATCATTAATGAAAATTTTGTAGTTGTAGCATAGTTTTTCTATATATTTTTTAAGGTTGTAACATGTTCTCATACATAAAGATAAATTCATAACATTTGAAAATGCAAGAAACTCATTTGAAATTGTTAATATCCAACTTAGAGAGTTGTGTGTAATATCACTCTAGTTTCTAGTTCAAATTTTAACAACTACCTAACATGACTACTATTTTAACTTGTTGAGTGATATCCATGTCTTTTTTAGTATCTTCTTTACTTTGGTGACAAAAGGAGTTCTCACATAAAACTATTTCTTAGATAGAAATGTTGCTAGTGCCTCATCACAAATGGAGGCAAGAAAGTCCATCTCAATCACTTTATATTTATATTGAGTTTTGATGGTAATTTCTGCGAAACTCCTTTTGTCAACTCTCTCGGACTCTTGATATGTTGGAAAAATTCCCAACTCATATATTTCCTAAGAGAGTTGGAGTGCATGTAGAAAGTAGAGAATAGTCGTTAATGGGCTTATCAATATCTGGTCTTGACATGCATGCATGCGTTTGCTTCCATACTATGGAAATTTGATATCATTCACTTGAGATAATAATACCCACCCAATAGTGGCATGGAAGAATACCGTAACTCCACATCTCAACGTATTTTATTTATAAATATGCTTGAAACTAAATGTGGCATAATCTATGTACCTTGGACTTTCTTCCACATTGGTCGGTGCCTCAAACCAAGTAGGGAGATACCTTCATGCTCTTTGTCTTGGTTTTTTCTCACATGCTAGAATTCAACTCATTATCATAATATTGAGAATCGTGCACATTATGGTTTAGTGATCTCGTTGATTGTACTAGTTTCCCAGACATGTGTGAGATGCATCAAATCTCGGGACGGGGTTTCCTTTAAAGTTTCCCCTCACATGTTGAGGCATCAACATTTGAATCCAAAGATGTAGCTCCAATTTTTGTAATTTAAATGATGGGGATAAGGAAACCCTTTTATTCTTGGGCACTACTGGACTTACCCCTATCAACATCACCACCTTCATTCTAGGGGGTTATTCCTATGTACGTTGGCACCTATTAACCTTCTTAATCGGTTACCTTGGACAAAGATGAGAGATTTCTCACTTCTCTCAGACTTGGTATGATCTCAGATGCTTTACTTCAACTCATCATCATACTATTGACATTCGTACATATATCCATGATCCAACCTAAAATGTAGTTCCTAAGATTTGATTGGATTAGTTCTACTTTTCTCAGAGTCCTCAATTTGAGCTTCCCTTCAATTAGCTCATTTTACATATTCGAAGCCCATTTCTTGTTCAACAAGGATTATCATGTTGTTTCCATCCCCATCCCCTTGGAGAGGGGCCATGTGTTCATGTGTATCTATATCAATAATAATTATGATGTAGACATAGTCCTTTGATCTAGGCATATGTATATGGGATTGTTTATATCATTGTATTATACTATGATCCTTCTTTACCAACATCATATTGCATTTGAGACCTCATTTTATCTCACCTTATACTAGCACACCATTGCATGCACTATCATAAGTTATATTGACGAGTATGTGCATGCCTACCTCGTCCCTATTGAGATCATGTACACTCACCACCTTTTGACTTCCTTGTTGACAGATGGAATTCTTCCACCTTTTCAACTGGTCATTCTTATTCTCAGGGAACTTCTCTCCTTCCTTGGTCACTTCATAGCTTGGTAAAACAAATTTTTAATGTATTTTAGTCATATTATGTGCTCCTAAGCTCATACATTATGGGGAATTTGTTATCACCCAAGAGTTGTTCACCTAGAACAAATTAAATATATTTATGGAAAGACAACACATACAATATGAGTTCCACTCATTTTACCTACTCCACATAATTTTACACCACCATCACCTAAGAAAACACAATTCCTAAGGTCATAAAACCCATTTTTTATCATTTCTTCTTGGAATTATATCCATAAAAGAAAACTAAATAAATAATATAAAGTGGTTATGTAAAACCCCTAAATGTAAATATTAAATTTGATACAAACAAATTGTATCACACATGCTACTAACCCCATAAAAATTGATTAATACCCATTAAGATAAATGTGTATAACACAATAAAATTTCACATGCATTCTAACAGGAAATTAAAAACGTGAATGAAAACACTTAACATGCACAATGATATCAATAAACTTAAAGCATAGATTTTATGCACAAAAAGATGTAGAGGGTGGACGTTCCACCCAACCATAGAATTGTTGCTCCAATTCTAAGTAGTAAGTCACCCTCGAGCTAGGCTAGGAATCCACAAGAAAGGATGTCTCCTAAGGGTGTCTATTGTCCACTCACAACAAGATGATTCCTACAACCATTACTATTCACTAACTCTATTTCCCCACAATGTGCACAACTGAAGGAATGGGATCCCCTTCTCTTCCACGTAGTCCCTTGAGCTATCCCACTTCCCTCCAAGGCTCTAGGACAGGTTGGCCTGGAAAATGTATTTATTGGGGACTCCAATTTTTTACAACTACAATATGCATTCTAATAGTAGTAGACTAATGTTCTTTGGGTAATTTCCTCCATAAAATATCACTATACAAGACTAATAGATTACTTCTCCATACAATTTTAAGATCCAACAAGCTTCCTTACATGCCCATTATGGATGCCTTCAATAGCCAATACTCAACACACTCTTGTTGTCCAGAAAAATTCTTGTAAAAATTTCCTACAATACCCATTCAAATTTCCTTTTACTCGTGGCACATGTTGAATATCACATTCCCTAATGTTGATTGTGCCCAACTCCATGCTCTCAATAACTATGTGAGGTGACTTTTCCCACCAACCCTCTTACATGAATTCAATTATTGCGGTTTAACCATTGTATTTCTTATAAAATCCAAGAAGTCACTTCTAATATTCCATCAATCATCCATCCAAAGTAAGTAAGTGTCGTAGGATTTACACTATAATTCAAGAGCCATATTTTCTTCATAGAATCTCTAGCAACAATGATAGCTACTTTGAACCACAAGGAGAGGATATCAACCAAAGAAACTTGGGAAGAAAAGAGAACTCTCCAAAGGAGGTTAAGGAGCCACTTTATCCACGTGCATGTATTGTATTTTAATATTCTATTGGGTAGTAGATAATTATTCATACTCTTCGAGATTTGTTTGTTCCATTGTTACAACTACAATTTCTTTCCTTTGTTTCTCTCATGGTATAAACTAGGATTTGTATAATATAGATCCACTCTTTAAAGTATATATTTTATTCTTTTTACTCTCACTTCTCTATTATCTACAACAACCACTAGATCTAGAGATTTTTCTAACCCTTTTTGCATATTTATAACAACAATTCATCATTCATCTGTTAGTGTTTCATCATGTACAAATATGAATGGCTATTATGGGGGTCAAAGTTGGGGGTGTTATAACCTACAACTTGTCAAATAATACCCAATTTTGGAGGTGTTCATCCCATGTTTTGTTGAAAATCAATGTGTCATCAATATACATGAATATGAAATGACCCAAATGTTGGTGAAAGATATCATTAATGAGGCACATAAATGTTGTTGGAGCATTGGTGAGGCTAATAGGTATCAATATCGATTCAAAAAGGAAAAAATTGGTTTTCAATGTAATTTTCAAAGTGTGTGTTGGAATATTCACTAATACTAAGAGGGGGGTGAAACTGTATTTGACACTTTTTACCACTTTTAATCACAATATGTAATAATTTAAAATATCAAGAATTTATCATTTATGATTCTGTTCAAGATACCATAAACATATAACCACATATACAGAGTATACAATAATTTTATGTTGAAACTCAAATGAGAGAAAACAATGGAATGTTTTCTTAATATATCAGAAGATTACATTTGTAGGAAGCACTAACTTCCCAAATTATCCAGCACCAACTGGAAGGAGGCACCAACCCCTTATTTACAAGATCCAACTTGAAGGAAGGTACAACTCGCTGAATTTTCCAACTCATATTGGAAGGAGTCTCAAACACCCTAGTTTACAGGATCCAACCTAAAGGAAGATACAACTCTCTTTCCTTGCCCCTTCCTTCCTCCCTTGAATATAAACGATAGACTGAACCTTTCACTGTTACTGTCACTAATATTTATACATCATCATAATCAAGTTGATATAACCACATTAAATTATGCCAAGATCTCCAAGAATATCCTCCAAATATTGTTCTCAAAACCACCATGATATGAATCAAACTATGTGCCAAAGACATGCCTCAAGCATGTGCCAAAACATACATAACATACCTCAAACATGTACCAAGAAATCCAATATATAACCCTCAAAACATACATAAATACATACCTTTAATCATGAGGAACAACCTAGTGCATGGGATATTAGATATTCATACCTTCTTCAACTTTAGCACATATACGTGATTCACTCATTGTCAACTTGTGACAACCTGTTATTTTCTCCACTACAATCCAGGTATACCCTATAAGTGATTTGTTTTTATACAAACCACATATAAACATGCTTCACCCTTATGCAAACCACATATAACCTCGGAAAATTGATACGGTCATCTTTGTAGACTTCGCTCTCCTCGACCTCCTTTCTCCTAGTCCAGATTCACCACCTTACAGACTTTCCCTTTGTTGAGATCACAAATACTCCTAGCACAAGTGCAAACCCAGTTATGCTAGCTCAATTCTACAAACACACACTTGCTTGGATGTTAAATGAAAGGTTCTTCATGTGTATATATACCCTTCCAAGTAACTTCTTTACTTGATCTTTGAGTTGACCTATAACTTCTTTTTTTCAACAACTTTTATCCTTTACTTTATTTTAGGGTCAAATTATCACTTCTTGACATTAGATCCATGGCTTATTTACCCTACTTGGAGGCTTCATCTTTCATAGTGCATAACCTCTCAATCGTGAGGAACCACATGGCGTGCCACATATCGTTGGAAACGACTTAACAATTACTATCAATCTAATGGGGTTTTTCATTCCTTTATCATGTCCTTCATAATAATTTTCTTCAATCAAATTCATGATTCATGACCACACCTTCATGGATTCTTAACCACTTAACCATATTTCCATAGCTTCTTGTAGACTTATTCAAAGCATCTTCCCGTGAGGGCCATGCTTAAATATACGCCATAAAGGGACCACTTTGGAGACTTCTTCAAATACACCCATCACTTCTAGAGTCTTCCAAACTTTCTTTGAGGCAACTTCTAGGGTTGAAATCGATGAAAACCAAATTTCCAACAATCACCCCCTTTGGCATTGATGGAAACACCCATACTCTCCTTGTGACCGTTGTTACCCATGTCTTCATGTG
Organism: Picea sitchensis; assembly: GCA_010110895.2. Classification (NCBI taxonomy): domain Eukaryota; kingdom Viridiplantae; phylum Streptophyta; class Pinopsida; order Pinales; family Pinaceae; genus Picea; species Picea sitchensis. Next base: position 345,592 of record SNQJ01S0002703.1, on the reverse strand, counting down.
TTTGTTCTTTCTCTCCCCCTTTGACATCAGTGGAAAAGGAAAACTCCCCCTTCCAGTCTACCTTCTTTTGACAGTCTCTCTCCCCCTTTCTTCTTTGCAAGATGTCATGTAAATAAATGTGGGGTAGGAACTACTCCCACATTCTATCGCAGATACTCAAAGGTCTTTCTTGGGAGTGTCTTGGTGAAGATATCTGCAATCTGTTATTTCGTCCCAATGTACTCCATATTGATATTCTTTTTTTGTGACTTGTTCCCAAAGAAAGTGTAGCTTAATCAGAATATGTTTGGTCTTGGAATGCATCACTGGATTCTCGGAGATACTTATACAACTATTATTTTCATAGAATATTGAAATATGCTCGTCATATTTTACTTGTATGTATTGCAGGGTTTGATTCATCTAGAGGACTTGAGTACAACATGTTGTTGTTACAATATATTATGTTTTTGTTGGGGACACAGATACTGATGGTTGCTTCTTTCTCAATCAGGACACTAGAAAATCACCCAAGTAGAAGGATGCTCCACTCATACTTGCTCTATCACCAATGCTTCTTACCCAATCCGCATTTCTGTAGGTGACCAAAGTTAGCTCATTTCCTTTTGGATACCATAATCCAAACTCTGGTGTTCCTTTGATATATTTGAAGATCCTCTTCACTATCATAACATGGGTTTCCTTTGGTGTTTCTTGAAACCTTGGAACCTATTCAACTTCTTGCATCACATCTGATCTGGAGATTGTAACATAAAGTAAGATACCAATAATTGATCTATAGAGTCTCTAATCTACTTCTTTTGATTTATCATCTTTTTGAAATTTTCAATCGGCCACCATAGGAGTACTTACAGGTTTACAATTTTCCATTTCAAACTTCTTCAACATTTCTTTAATGTACATGGTTTTGGATGTAAAAATACTTTCATCTAGCTAAGATATCTGGAGTCCTAAGAAGAAATTAAACTCACCCAGTAGGGACATTTTGAACTCTCTCTGCATGTTATTGAAAAACATCTAACTCATCATGTCATCATCGCTTCCAAAGATGATATCGTCCACATATACTTCAACGATAAGTATACTGTCTCGGTTCACTTTTATGCATATATTACTATATCTGTTTCCCTTTATCAATCCTTGTTGTTGTAATTACTTGTCCAATCTTGAATACCAAGCTCTAGGAGATTTCTTGAGTCCATACAGAGCTTTCTTCAATATGCAAACATAACCTTCCTTTTTTGATAGCAGGAACCCTTTTGGTTGTTCTATGTAGACCTCCTCTTTTAATTATCCATTTATAAATGTTGATTTTATGTCCATCTGATATACTCTCATCCTTTTGGAACATGCATAGGAAAATATCATTTTGATTGCTTCCATTCTGGAAATGGGATAATTTTTTTATTCAAAATCCACTTCTTCAACTTGAGCATATCCTTTGCATACTAACCTTTCCCTGTTTTTGGTTAACTGTTCATATTACTTTAGTTTATTTCTGAACACCCATTTTGTAACAATCACATTTTTGTCATTAGGTCTTGGAACCAATTCTCATTTCTCATTATTCTCCTTTTGATTCAATTCTTCTTCCGTGGCCTTGATCCAATGTTCATCATTGTTTTCTTCCTCAAAGTTGTTTGGTTCAACTGTGGACAATACTAATAGATGTATGTGTTTTGTTGTGCATGCTTGCTTTCTTCCTATGGTTTCTATTCTTGCATTTTTGTCTCCAATAATTTCTTCTGGTGGATGAGTCTTTTGTACTTTATGGTTAGGTGTCCTAGAAGGTATCTAAACATCTTGCTAGTTGTTTTCTTCTTGTTCTACTTCTCGTTTCTTTGATTCTTGTTCTTGTTCTTCTATTTCTACTTCTTCTTATTTTAGTTCTTCTTTCGCTTCCTACTCTTTTTAGTTTATTCTTTCTTATATGGGTTTCAACAGATTTGTTTCATCAATATTTGCATTGATGCTTTCCATTATTTTGTTCATACTTAGGTTGTATGATTTCTATACCTTTCTTTTTCTTGAGTATCCAACCAATATACCTTCATCAATGTGAGATTCCAATTTTCCAATCTTATTATCTTCTCTTTTTATGTAACATTTTCTTCCAAACACTTTAAAGTTCTTGACATTCACCGATATTCCCTTCCACGGTTCACATGGAGTGTTGTCATTCATACTTCTAAGCATTCCTCTTTTCAAGATAGGAATGGTTGTATGTACTTCTTGTACCCAAAAGATATCACCCAACTTGGAATCTTTCAACATGGTTCTGGCCATTTCTTGTATAGTTTTGTTCTTCCTTTCAACAACTCCATTTTGTTGAGGTGTGATACCTATAGAGAATTGTCTTTTTATTCCATGTTCTTCACATAAATCCTGAAATTATTTTGACATGAACTCACCCCCACTGTCTGATCTAAAACACTTTATTTTCAAATTAGTATCATTTTCAGCCATCTCTTTGAATATCCTAAAACATTCAAATTCCTTTGATTTTTTCTTGAGAAAGCATACTGTAGTCATTCTTGTATAATCATCAATATGTAGCAGGACGTTTTGTTCACCATTCAACCTTTTTTTTCTCATTGATATGCATAGATTGATGTGTACAATTTCCAATGGTTTTGTTGTAGAGTATTCCTTTGTCCTTAACTCAACTCTTGTTTTCTTTCCATGTTGACAGTGCTTGCACATAGTGCTTGTTGGCTTTGATATTTCAGTCATTTCTCTTACTTCTTCCTTTCTATTGCTTTTGAAAAGATTTTCAAAGTTCATATGGACCATTCTTCTGTGCCAAATCCAAATTTCATCTTCCTTTCCCAAGCAACATATTTCCTTTCCGATCTCATTCAAAACACATATGTTGTTTGGATTTATTACTGTTGTCATCGCTAATCTACCTGATCCTTCTTTCATTATTTTTCATTTCCTTGAATTGAATAGAAGTGTGTGTCCTTAGTTACAAATTTGACTCACACTTAGCATATTATGCTTCATATTTTCGACAAGTAGGACGTTTCCTACCCTCGCATATTTGCTTCCAAGCTTGACTATGCCCTTTCCAATAATCTTGGATGAATTATCATTTCCAAACGAGACTAATCCATCATTTTCTTTCCTTGGATTTACAAACGTGTCCTTGTCCCCTATCATGTTATTTGAACAACTACTATCAACATACCATTCACTTTTTCTATTTTGGGCAGGGATGATTTTAAAGATGGAAATTTATATTAAAATGTAGAGACCTGGGCTAATCTTACTAGTCCTTAATATGCAATTTATGTAAAATGTTTGGCGATAGTTTTGTAAAAACATTCAAATTTCCAAGGCTTTTTTGTAGTTTTTTTTTTTTTAATTTTGACGATTTTTAAGGTAAAATAATTTCATTCTATGGAATTTGAGAAAATCATTTTTAGAAAAAATTCAAATTGGTGAATCTTTTTTTGGGAAAAACCATGGAAAATTAGCCTATTGGAGAAATTTAGCCCCTAAAATCATGTATGGTTTTGGGCTTGTAGAGAAATCACACATTCTTTGACATTCAAATTATCTTGCTTCATTTTCCATATCCTTAATGGTTCTTTTACATGACTGTTGAAATCCTTCTTTGGTTCCCTTGGAGGAATAATCAATCTACAATCTTTGGCTATCTGTCTAAAATTGTTTCATTTGTAGCATTCTACTTCATTATTTAATGAGCGAAAATTGTTATAGTTTTTTTTCTATGCTTCATGAGGCTTTTTGAGATAACTATTTTTAGAGTAGCCTTCATAGTTGCTTATATTCTTAGGTTAAGCTCTACAATTTATAGCCGTGTGCCCAAAATTATTACAGGAATAACATAAAATAGGAAAAATAGTTTGGTACATGAGTGTGCAAGATATTCTAAGTGTTGTACCACTTTTGTAATATTCTAATTGAGTTATCTCCATTGTCAGTTGCTAATTCTATGTTTTTTATCTTCTCGATGGTGCAACTCTTCTATAATATTCTACTTGAGTTATCTCCATTGCTCGAATGTTCCCCTTTGAATACTTGCATTCTTCCTTCTTGATGAGACATATGATGACCTCTTCATAACTCTTTTTTTTTCTTCGTTTTCTATCGTCACAGAGCTCGATCCCTTCTCAACGTGCCTTTTTTTGTATCCTAGTCAAGACTTGTCATAGTATGTTCTTTGAATGTTGATGATTTCATCTAATAAATTTTTTTTGTTCTGTTGCATTTCCTTAGACTTCTGAAGGTCCTTCCTCAATGAGACTATTTATTCTTCCAATATTTCCTTCATTTTCTCCTTTTCTTCTATCTAGTTTTTTAGTGTTTCTTCAATCCTTCCGACTTCTTCTATTTGTACCTTTATATTTATAATCATCTACTGAACGTATTTATGATTTTTTTGGGGATTTTGAGAACCTTAATTTATCTTAATCAATTATTCGTTCAATGACTTGTTTTTCTTCCTTTATCTTTGTATCTCGCTTAAGGCGTTGATTAGTTATTCTTCAAAATATTCTTCACCTTATTCTTCATAATATTCTTTATCGTTTTGTTGAGTTTCTAATACCATAAAGATCACTCTTTCTGAGTCACTGTCATTATCATAATCCTCATCGGATGAGGAACTGTCTTCTCTTGAGTAGAGTATTTTCTTGAAGAATTTATTTTCGTTTCTTTTCTTGTATCCTTTTTTATATTTCTTTTCTTTCTTAAGAGATTATTCTTCAGCACTATATATATTCTTAGAATAAGGACATTTAGCTACAAAATGACCAATTTTAATAGAATTAAAACACTTTAGAGGAAACTTACCTTTATACTTGCTAGTGTTGATATTATGGTAGCTGTGGGAGGTATTTACCTCCACGTGTAAAACTGACGAGAATAGAATATTACGGGAAGAAATAAGAAACCCTAATTAGTTGGCTAATAACCCTAGAAGATAAGTCATCTCAAGAAGATAATTTGTATTAGGTTATTAGCCTCCAAGAGAAGAAGTCGGATACAGGAAATATTATATACTAAGTAAATAGGCACCCAGAATGAGATGTTGGCCCAGACAATTTGTCAGTTTTAGTATAAATACAGGAGGCCAGTCTTCATTTTGGCAGGCATTCTCAGAACTCTAGAAGAAGGACTTATGCGCACTGCAGTTCACGAGTTTGTGCACAAGTCTGGAGGAGATTTGTTGTTGCAGCTGTTGCAGCTAGCATATTTCAGTTTCGGCTTGGACTATCTCTTGGTTATGGTTTTGACTCTCTGATCAGCTCTTGTTACTCTTTCTTGGTGTGCTATTCTTGAAGAAAGATGCGTCACCCTTTGTTTGGCTATCTAGCCTAGGTTTTTCTTCCAGAATGTTTCTCTCTCAAGGTTAAGGTGCTCAGGGGTGGCTTTGGCCTATGGTTGGGTGACAATAGTGATATTTTTTATGGTTAAATGAGCACATCCATCATATTCTAATAGGTTATGGGCCCACACCTCCTTCATTCAGTCTAACCACTGGAAGGGAGCATAGCCATAAGGATACTAATGTCGTTGAAGAATTGTCACTAGGGTTTCTAGCAGGAGCAGTTACCAAAGAAATACCGCTAGGGTTACTAGCAAGAGCATTTTCAAAAACCCTAATCCTCTCGTTGAGGCATCTTAAGTGAAGGGATTGACCTAATTTTTGGATAGACTAGTGTTCCCTAGCCTAGCACATCTCCTGGTACTCTCAGCAAGCTCATACATCAAGGTTGAGTTTTTGGTAAAATCTAGGGTTGACCAGGTCAAGGAAACCATGACTTACTCTATGAAGTCAAAAAACAAGTTAGATGGGGCTTCTAACTTCAGAGAATGGAATACAAGGATTGATCTCATTCTTTCCAAGAACAAAGTGTTGGATATCATGAAAGGAAAGATTGTGGAACTAGAGTTTGAAGAAGGAAAAGAAAAGGAACATCATAACGTTGCATTTATGGAGAATTTCAAAGACAATGACATCAATTCCATGAGTATCGTAGTGGATTCTATAAAATACCACCTGATACCCTACATCACCCATCTTGATTCATCTAAGAAGATGTACGATGCCCTAACAAACCTCTTCTCAGTCAGAAACAATGGACAAGTAACGAGTCTGAAGAATGAGCTCCGTGACATGAAGATGAATGATAATGACAACATAACATCATACTTTGTGAGAATACCTCAGTTAAGATATCAACTACAAGATATTGAATACATTATTTCAAAGAAGGAATTCTTAAACATAGTACTCAATGGTCTTCCCAAGACATGGGATGCATTTTCCACAAGAATGAACACAAGGAAGGAGTATTATACATTTGAAGAACTTTATACTTGTTGTGAACAAGAATAATCAAGGATCATTGCAAAAGAGAAACCCCAAAAGAAATTAGATGATCAAGCTTTCACAACAAGGTTAAATAATTTCAGGAATAAAAGGAAGTTTGGCTCCAGGAAAAAGCCAAATCAAGAGAAAGATATGTCAGAAATACAATGCTTCAACTATAAAAAATATGGTCACTATAAGAATCAGTTTCCCGAGCTAAAGAAAAGGAAGGAAACACATGAAGCATCAGTTGCGAAAGAAAAGGAACCTTCAAAGAAGACTAAGCAGGATGAAATAGTCTTCTTCTTCTAAGACAAGGTAAAAATACTCCTCATAGTTCTTGTACATACCATGTTTTCTGTACATATCTTGCATATTTATTTCCTAGAATATAATATGTTCCAAGAGAAACTATACCTATGGAAGAACAACAAGATAAGGATTTCTATCACTATGACTACAAGTCAGACAATACACATGAAAGGATGAAGTACATCAACACCCCCTGGTAACAATTCATGTGGAAGATATTACATAAGTAACAACATCAAGATAAGACGAAATCAGAATCAATCTTGAAGAAACCTAGAAGAAGTAAAGACAGAAAGAAGTCAACAATCAAGAGGAAATTGGAAAAAGATTTGTGACACTTTACAGAAGGAAATAAGGATGCAGACGAAAGTGTGGACTCTCCTAGATGGAGAAAGACGATTATATATTTCCAAAAAAAGAGCATGCATTCATGCATGAAGAAAGGATTAGGAGGGAGCTAATCCTAAAATATATGATCCATTGAAGATGATGAAGTATCTATCCATGAAAGAAACCATGAAAAAGTAGTACGTGCTCAGTTTGACTTTAGAAGAACCCTTCTTCGAAAATAAACCTTAAAGTATCCCTGGTTGTCCATCCACATCCATGAACCTATGATGAAAGAAAGAAGTGGAATATTCAGGGCATGGATTCTATAGAAAACTCCATGGACCCAAAAGCTAAAGAGAAACATGAGGAAGAACATGAAGATTCCAAGAAAGAAAGAAAATCCAGAACAACCATTCATTGTATCGAGAATCACAAGACTACCAACCTGATATGAACTCACTAAAAGCAATCAAGCAGAGGAACTGAAAGTTGTGATGAAGAACAATGTATGGAAGACTTATTAATGAAAGCATTGCGAGATCCAGAACTAGAGGTTCTCCCAGATGGAGGGAGAAGACTATGATGATTGTTTGTTCTAGTAAACCAAACATACCTTTACATGAGCCATTATATTGGCCACAATATCCATAGTTTGGATTTTACATCAGATGAATGGAAAGACTTCTCTCCAAAATAATTGAACAAAGAACATATGTATAACAACCTCAAGTATTTTAGGTATACCAGGAAGAGACCTTTGTATGCATACGGACGAAGACAACTTGGTGGAGAACCTCCAATGCACAACAGAACTGTGGTGAAAAACCTTCTATAACAAAGATACTGTATCAGAATGGTTACTCAGAACTCAAGGATGATGAATTGCCAATCCATGAGAAATCTCTCATGATGACAAAAGAAGTACCAGTTGGATATGTTCCAAGTTTGACCCTTGCCATGATGTTATGAGCTAGCAGGAAACAAAAGAGATGAATTCAACTATGATGATCGGAGCTATATGATGTTGTAACATCCCGCTTTGGCGCACTTACCAAACTTATTCTTTGAGGACACTTGCTCGCAAGTGATCTGGATTCTTATGATGATAAAACTTTTTCCTTCATTATGATGCATTAAGTTTGATGACAAGATGTTTTTACTACCTTGATGTAGACAGGTGTTGCTGACTCAGTTTCATTGAGTGTGCAGGGTTTCGAACCTTGAGGATGCAGAGGCATCGGTGGAACTCCCTTGGACTCCGAATTGAGTCAGGGAGTGGGCTATTTGGGTTGTTTCATTTACGGTGATATTATTTTGATTTGAT
>SNQJ01S0002703.1:278799-327149 GCA_010110895.2 Picea sitchensis | reverse complement strand
ACTCCAAATCTGAACCAAAATTTAAAACACCTCTAAGATAAAATTTTGACAAGCCCTAAGAAAAGATCCTACAAAAATAAACCTAGGGCGTAAACTAAAACCCTCCTAGGTGTCAATTAAAGTCTTCTTAAAAGAAAAGGGGGAAAAGTATTGAGGGAAATAAATTAAGTGAAACCCATGGCTTTTAAATATTAAAGAAGAAATAAAATTTATTAAAGTGTGGGAGTGTAAAAGCTAGGAATTTAAAAATATATGGAAAAGATTAAAAACCGCATTTATCTTTTGGGTTTAAAAAATAAAATTAACAAGAGAGAATTAAATATTAGAATTAAAGAAACTAGAAATAAAGGAAACTTAATAATGGAAAGTAGGGGACATAGGGTAAAAAAGAAAAAAGGAATCAACATTTAGGAGTTACTAAAAATCAACAACTTCGTTTTAGGAAAGTTATTAAAAGCATGAGAGGGGATCTAGGAACCCTAGGAGTAATTTGAGCGATTTTTGGGGGAGTGAGGGAATTGAGTCTTTTAATTATTAAAAAGAAATTAATTTTGGAGAACCGTAGGGATGAGCGACACTTGGACGACAGAGAATGTTCTAAGGTTTGTCATTAAAAATTAATTAAATTATGATTTAAGAAGGTAGGTGGGTCTCAAATTCTATAAAAGAATGGAAAAAGAAGGAAGAGGGATGAACGGTGAGCGTAACGTTACGCTGCTGAATTGTGGCTTGAGGGATTTCTTGTGAGGAGTTGGGTTTATCTCAGCTGTGTTGGAGTGGTAGCTCAACCGTGGAGGCGAGCTGAGAAGCTAGTCTTATCTCTGGTTCTTGTGTGGCCCCTTTGCGGCTCGGGGGGCTAAGGGGGAAGCAGAGTACCCCTAGCGATAGGCTGGGAGGTACCAGTGAGCCTTCTTCGGTCGGCGAGCAGAAGCGGCGCAGAGTGAGGGAAGCGGCACAGAGCACGGGACGTCGTCCGAGCCAAGCGAGAGGCAACGGTATGATTTTAATTGGTGAAGTAGAATGCACTTGTATATTCGGCAATTTCAATGTTATTGATGCTGTATTTTTCCCTTTCATTCATCGTTCTGACTGTATGAAAGCCTTCTGCCAAATTTCTGACTATGAAAATTTAAATGATGATGCGGGAATGTGTAATTTTAATACTGTTGTTATATTCTTTTTATTCAACATCCGGGGCTGTGTAAAACGATTTGCTGTTTTAATTTTGGACTGTGTACATCCTTTATCTCCAACGTCTTGGACTGTGTAAGTAATTACTGTCATAAATCTAGGCTGCGTAATACCTTTCTATTTAGCGCTAGGGACTGTATACAATCATTATTGTTGAAATCCTAGATTGTGTAAACCCCCTTTCCACTCGACGGTCTGAATGTGTAAACTAATTACTGTGGGAATCATGGACCGTGAAATTCAAATTATGGAGCGAGATTGTGATTTGTTTTTACATTTTGATGTTCTGGGAAGTTGACCGTGGTTGTTTGGGGTGATCCAATTCAGTGGGCGTTTACATTGGATCATGGGCATTGGTTGTTTGCATGGGCTTCTTCCAGGGTGATTTTTTTTACTTTGGGCAAACTTTTTACAAGGGTACTGCAAGTGCCCGTTTTCCTTTTTGTGGCGTTGCCTTCTACAATTGCGTTTTCCTTTATGGCGTGCCTGTAAATTCGTGGCATGGTGTTTTTATTTTATTTGTTGCTGCCAATCCGCTGAGGAAAAGTTGATCCGTGCCTGCAAATCGTATGGCTCTTCGTTTGACCTGTGTGCCTTCTGTCAGGATTCGCTCTGCGAAATCTTGTTTTTCCTCAACGTTTTGTTGATGGTTACAGCTTGTTCATGATCGTTCTGTCTTATTTGGTTTCCTTTCTGCCACCCAACAGATTGCATATATTCTCGGGAGTTAGCGCATGCGCTGGGCTCGTGCTGAGTTAGGTGTTAAATTGCGTGTGATACGTGGACTCATAATAGGGCCGAAAATTCGAGTGTATATTGCTGACTTGTGGCTATGAATTCGCAGAGCGTACTGCTGAGTACATTGATATATTTTGTGGATTTTTATTTCCTTTGCATGCAGATTGTACTGTTATACACCAACCCTTTTTATGTTGTATTAATTTAAGCCAAAATTTTGAGATTATCTCTTCCGGACAGATTTACATACACATAGAAATGCAGAGTTATTATAGTCGGATTGCCGTAAAATTCTTGTTTAAATATACCTGCATACATATAGTGTTTAATCCTTACGATATTATCATAACGCTACTAGTTATTAAAATGAACAATCTGTTGATCAGCGTTGAGATTATACCCATAATTTATCACCAACCAAAGCTTTCCCATTTTTCTCATTTGTTTATTGTTGAAAAAAAAAATATGCACCTAGATAGTAATGTTTCGATTTTTAATATTTACCATAGTTCAAATTCGTTTTATGAACTTTAACAGTATTTTGGGTGTACGATTCTTATAGACAATTCTTAGGAAGTCTATGCTATTTTTTAATGCATAGTAAAAACCAAATGTGTGATACTATACAGTGAATTTCTAAGGCAGAAATTAATTACTCAACCCGAGACTTCTAATAAATAGGAATCGAAATTGTATTTTATATATAACTAAATCGCCCTTCACTTCCCGGTGCTTGTAAATTTTTATATTTTCTTATGAAACCTTGTTAAGAAATTATTTTAAGTGAAAGTTGTTAAAACCCTTGTATTTCCTAACGTGGCACTGTTCGCTGGCATTGATACAGCGCCCAACAATAAGTTAATAATAGAATGAAATCCATTCCATTAATTTAGGCGGTGATTTTATTATAAATTTAAAACGAATCCTAAACTGATGGTGTGTAGGAAAAGGCACCGAACTTGTCATTTCACTTTCTATTTTAGTTTGATAATCTGACAAACTACAAAGGAATTATGCGTTATAATAAGTGTTAAGTGTCTTGGCAAAAAAAAATTCCTCAATTTTAGCTTTTGACTTGCCCTGTTATTTGATTAATCATTGAGTTGGAATTTTTGATATAATTCTTTTAATGGTGTACATTTTGTCTAACTGAAGCTCAACAACAAGCCTCTTGCTTGACCACTCTTTGGACCTTAACCATAACAATCATGATCTCTATGTACCTTAAGTTACAAATAACAACACCCTAGGGGGTCTAAATTTACTCTACCTAGCAGAGGTCAACAAGGAAGTATGGTCAATTATTGGAATACCTGATGATATTAGTTATGATGTTACTTGTGTCCCTTTAAATGTTGTTAATTTAGTTGACATTTAAACATCTTTATATAGGGCTCCCTTTTGTTTTTTTTATACTGTTATTTAAATAAGCTCATTAATTATTGTAATTGCTATATCTTGTCATTTGTAATTCTGATGGTTTATGGAATATTCAATTATGATGATACTTTTATTGCTTTAGGTGAAGGAAAAATGTTATGGCGTACCAATGTCAGGGAAATATTGTTTATAGATTCACAATTGTAATGTATTGTTGAAATAGGAAATTGTGTTTTCTTACCTTATAAACAAGATGGCAAGATTAGAGTTGAAGTGTATGACCATTATTTATTCCAATACTATTGTAACCAGAAAGGAGATGATATGGTTATCTTATTGTGATGTTCGTGTAGTCTCTTGACATTGATAAGACTTACTTAGTGGAATGCCCTGGATTTATATGCGTTAAATTACTCGGAGTTAGTAAATGAGGGTCGTTGAGTCTGGATTTATTGTGAACTCAAGTGTTCGTTGTCAGAGTCCTTGTCACACGCCTTCCGTAAGGGAGGTATTTGTTCTTCTTATTTATGTTGTACTTGATTGTGATCAGTTGGTTGCTTGGTCTGTTGTGTCGGGTGGGATGTAGACACCTCCATGCTCCTTAGAATAGTTGCCAACCCTGAGACCTTAAATGGTTAAAATCGATGGGAACCTGGGCTTGAGCATTGATTATGTGTCTTGGAGGTCCTAACCTTGCAGGGTAGGATGGGCGGGTGGTCAGTTTTACTTCTATCGCTAAATGTTTGCGTTGTGCACCTCTGCCTATGGTCGTATTTGTTGCAGTTTCTTGTTGAGGCCTTTAGTCTTCTTGTGCTGAACTTATTGGTTGTGTCTTGTTGTTTGTCCAGTGGCATCGTACAGTTCAGTGTGTTGCTACTTCTACACCCGCGCACACACCTTAAACAATTTTTTTTTTTGCACCTGTTACTAGAAAAGTTGTCGTAACGTGGCAGTATCAAAATGGTTTCTTGAAAAACCTTCTATAACAAAGATACTGTATCAGAATGGTTACTCAGAACTCAAGGATGATGAATTGCCAATCCATGAGAAATCTCTCATGATGACAAAAGAAGTACCAGTTGGATATGTTCCAAGTTTGACCCTTGCCATGATGTTATGAGCTAGCAGGAAACAAAAGAGATGAATTCAACTATGATGATCGGAGCTATATGATGCCTTCAAAAAACTAGTGTTCCAGAAAGACCGAAGTACAATGAGATCAAGAATTACATTCTCTGTGATGAAGTCCAAAAAGGAGAAGTGGTTCTCCAATATATATCTTCACAGATGAGAAGATAAGCAGAAATTTTGGTCAAGCCTCTGTTCAAGATCAAAGAGTTTGTGTACTCAAGCTCGAGCTCGTGGGGACGAATTCCTTATTGAAAAAGGAAGAGATGAATCCTAGGTTGGGAGGGAGCACTGATGTGTTATTGATTTATGGACAACCATTTTTTAGTTCGAAAAATGGTCTATGATGAGCAATTCCTTTCGAGTTTGTAAAGTGGTTTGAGATTTCTGACGGACAAGCATTTTCCAGTTCAGAAAATGGTCCAGATCAAATGGTCATTTTCGTAATGAAAATATTTCGATGGATTTCTGAGGTACCATAGACAATGATTCCCCTTGTGGTTAACATAGGGAATGGTCTAGGACAATCTCTTTTCTTGACGGTCACTCTCAGTAGTGGTTAAGAAGGTTGGTCTGCCTCGTCGGACAATCATTCTTTCAAAGCTCACAGTTGTTAGAAATTTCGAAGAATGGTCCATTTTGGAGGTTGGTGCAGGAGATTCATTTCCTTAGGAAATGGCTCGGACATTCATTTCCTAGGGCAGACTCATTCTCTCTAGGTTTCACTTTGTTTAGTGGCGGAGGAATGGTCGAGATAGGTGAATGGTCCAGGTTCAACAATCAGGGACATGCATTCCCTAGGGCATATTCATTCTCTCCAGGTTTCACTTTGTTTAGTGCCGGAGGAATGAGCGAGATAGGTGAATGGTCTAGGCTAAAAAATCAGGGACAGTTATTCTTCCTTGCTGGAGAAGAATAGTCCAGATAACTCGTCGTTGATGCTTTACTTTCTTAGATAAGATGCTCTTCCAGATCTCACATATGTGAGTGGAAGAATGGCCCAGATGATTTAGTTTATATATCATAACAATGTTTTATATGCAGGTTGATGATATGATTGTTATGGAGACAATATGTCTCCATAAAGTAGATGTATACTACTGTAGTGGATGTGTTCCACTGATTATGACTATATGTCACTGATCAAGTATCTGTGTGTTACTTGGTGTGGCAGTGTACCAATGGATTGTATTTGTGCACTACTATGGATAGACACAGTTTTGTTCTATTGAATGACATTGTTTTGATCACCTTCAAGACTATGAGTAGTGTTGAAATGATTATCAACTAGATGGATGATCAATGGAGAAAGATTTCCTAGACGGAAAATGGTTCAGGACATTTATTCCTCTAGGACATATGTCCATATTAGAAGAATGGCTCCTATGTCACTCTGTGGAGTAAGTGACTTATCCAGCATCATGTCTGATTACTCAGATGAAGTATGGTTTCGAGATATGATGTAGATGATGACACTAATAGAGATGATGATCATGATCTAGTCATGAGATATTCTATGCGACTATGTTGATGCTACCGGGTGAATGGTATGTTTGTGATCAAGACCATTACCTTCAAATACCTCCCTAGCTAGGAGGGAGTGTTGATATTATGGTAGCTGCGGGAGGTATTTACCTCCACATGTAAACCTGACGAGAATAGAATATTATGGGAAGCAAGAAGAAACTTGAATTAGTTGGCTAATAACCCTAGAAGACAAGTTGGCTCAAGAAGATAATTTGTATTAGGTTATTAGCCTCCAAGAGAAGAAGTCGGCTAAAGGAAATATTATATACTAAGTAAATAGGCACCCAGAATGAGAAGTTGGCCCATGAAGTTTGCCAGTTTTAGTATAAATATAGGAGGCCAGTCTTCATTCTGGCAGGCATTCTAAGAACTGTAGAAGAAAAACTTGTGCGCACTACAGTTGGCCAGTTTGTGCGCAAGTCAGGAGGAGAGTTGTTGTTACAGTTGTTGTAGCTAGCATATTTCAGTTTTGGCTTGGACTATCTCTTGGTTATGGTTTGGACTCTCCGATGAGCTCTTGTTACTCTTGCTTGGTGTGCTATTCTTGGATACAGATGTGCCACCCTTTCTTTGGCTATCTAGCCTAGGGTTTTCTTCTGGAATGTTTCTCTTTCAAGGTTAAGGTTCCCGGGGGTGGCTTCGGCCTATGGTTGGGTGACAATAGTGATATTGTCTATGGTTAAATGAGCACATCCATCATATTCTAACAACTATTTCCTCTCTTGAACTTCCTTACGAAGTTGGCTATTTCTTCATCTTCATTTGAATCATCATTACAACTGTAGCTTTATTTTTACTTTTTCTTATTGTTTCTTGTCTTCTTGGATGCATTGAGAGATGATTCCTTCCTAGATGAATTATCGTAATCTGTTCTCATTTCATAACTTTTAAGGATTCCATGTAACTCATCCATGCCCAACATGGAAATATATTCTCTTTCTTTTAGAGTTGAAATATTAGGATCATATCTCATTGGAAGAGACCTTAGTGCATTTCAACAATTATTGGTTCTTTAACTTCTTATCCTAATCCTTTAATAGCGTTCATTGTTTCATCAACTCACATAAAATAAGTTGCAATATCTTCATCTTCCTTCATTTTTAGTTGTTCAAATTGACCTCTATAAGTTTGAAGCTTAGCCCCTTTGACTTTGGCATCTCCTTCGTAAACATTTTGAAGTTTTTCCCAACGATCCTTTGCAGATTCAGAATGCATAACCTTGGCATATAATGAACTAGCTAGGGAACTTAGAATAGCATTTTTATCCTTCGAATTATTTTCACTAAGTTTCTTTCCATATTTATCTGTTGGGGGAGTGGAAAGTTCCTTGTATGCGTCTACTACTACTTTTTAGACATCAAATCCATGTTCTTGCAAAAATGTTTTCATCATTTTTCTCTAGAAGGTATAGTTCTAACCATCAAATAGTGGTGTTCCTTTCTTAGTGCACTCCATGATCTACCTTCGAGTGATTATATTGTTTCTAAAAGCCTCACTCTGATACAAATTTTTGGAATATTCACAAATATTGAGAGGGGGGTAAATCAATATTATGAACTTTTTATCACAATATCAACAATTTATCACTTACGTTTTCATTCTAGATATCATAAACATATGACCACAAATACAAAGTACACAATAATTTTACGTGGAAACCAAAATGGGAGAAAACCACATAATTCTTTCTTAATACATCAGAATATTACGTTCATAGGAAGCACCAACTTCCAAAATTCTCCAACACCAACTGGAAGGAGGAACCAACCTCTTGTTTATAGGATCCAACCTGAAGGAAGGTACAACTCCATGAATTTTCCAGCTCTAACTGGAAGGAGGCTCCAACCCCTTAGTTTACAGACTCCAACCTGAAGGAAGCTACAACTCCATTTCCTTTCACCTTCCTTCCCCCCTTGAATATAAATGAAAGACACAACCTGTCATTGCTATTTTCACCGATCCTGATACATGATCATCATCAAGCTGATTCAAACACAAAATCTCATGCAAAAATATCCAAGAACATCCTCCAAATCATGTGCTCAAAATCACCATGATAAGAAACATAGTTATCGACTTAATGAGAATTGTGACCTCAAAACGAGAACTCTGGCCCAAAAAACTCATATTTTTGCATAAAAAACATCAAAATCAACCCCCAAATCAAAAGGTGGTGCTACCAGTAGCACCATTTTTTAAAACGGGGTCAAAATTACAACATTTTTCAAACATGGCCTTCAAAACTTAGACAGTAGCTCAGAAAAACCTTAAAATCAACACCTAAAAAAAATTAAGATGTTTTTGAATTTTTTTTTTCTTTTCAAAAAGTTAAATTTTGAGATCATTTGAAATCGTATTTTTATCACTTGGTACCATTAAAACCAAAACCTTAAAATCAACCATTAAATTGAAAGTTATTTCTACTGGTAGCACCCATTCTAAAATTGGGGTATGAAAATGACACATTTTTATAATGTGGTAAAAGAACTCACCATTATTGTAAACAAAATCATAAAATCAACCCTTAAATGTTTACTTTTTACATGTTATTATCACGCAAAACACAAGGTAATACATAATGCCATGAAAATATCACACTATACTTTAAAAATTCAAGGTCATTTTTTAATAATTTTTTACTTTTAATAATAAAAAAGTAAATTCAAGTTACATTGAATGAAACATAAATAATTTCTTAAAAGTATTGCTATATTGACCATATTCAAAACATATGAGCTAACAAATTTTATTATATTATCTATAATAAAAAAACATATCATTCATAAAACGTAACAAAATATTCATAACTTCATGTAAGATCATATGTAAGTTCAATGCTCATTTTTAGTTACCATACAAACATCATATGGATAAAAAATGCATAAAATGTTTCATGCGCTTATTCATATTGACTCATGGTTTCGGAAATACCATTAGAGTCTACAATTTCTTCAGATGAATGTTTGGATGAAGATGTAGATGATCCATACTCTTCTCTATTTTCGATGAATGCACCATCTGAGTCTACATGCATGCTGATGCAGGAGCATCTCTCCATGCAGCCAGCCAACCAGCCAACCACGTCAACGCGCACACATTCAAAGGATAAAGGGAGGAACAACCTCATTTTAAATCTCGAATTGAATGTAATTAAATGTCTTAGGCTGTTGAGCCATAAAATCCATGCCTTTGCGCAGGCTGTAGATAAGATAGGCATTTAATGTGTGTCATGGATGAGATCTAGATCCAAGTGATGGACTAGACAACCATTGATTGTAATTTAATAGAGTAGGTAAATCCTGGAGGGAAGTGCTAAGAGCCCCTCAGGTAAAAGAGATATTCAGATCTCATTTTGAGTAAGTATGCATGTAGAGCAGAAGAGAAGAGCCAGAGAGAGAGCTCGGGAACACCTTGTAATTACAGGAATTTGCCATTAATATAAACAGAGCAGTTTTTCCTACATTATTCTGTCTTATATGCATGTCTGTGTGTTTTCTTTGTATATGCTGTAAATGTATGTTATGTGGATGCATTCTGCAGGGGTTGTGTGATTTCAGGCTTGAAGGTCTTTGTGGCTTCATGCCAGGAGGGTGTGACAGAACGCTGAGGTTCTGATAGCCGTGCACAGAGGATGCACTTCTGAACTCTCAGGAGTCAGACGAAGATGTGCTGAGGCACAAGACTGGAGTCCACAACTCAGGAGGAACACCTCAAGGTTGCTGAACACCTTGGAGGCAAGGTTGTGTAGCTGAGACACAGTTGTAGACAAAATCACTAAGGATTCTGTAGGAGCTCTGCCAAGTGGGCATTAAGCATACGCATGGGTTGCGTTGGGAGAAAAACTCTGTTGTGAGTTCAGAGAAGACCAGAATCACTCAGGATTATGAGAATCTCTGTTGGGAGGGCATTGAGCAGGTGCAAAGGGTGCACAGAAGGAACCCAGAACTACTGAACGTTCTGTGGAAGAGGTGCTCCGCCAGGAGGGCGTCGAGAAAGTGTGCAGGTAGGCACAGGAGAATAGAGAACTCTTTGAGTTCTGTCATCTGAAGGAAGTGTCCATTGAGGGAACTTTCACTGGGTTGATGAATACCCAGAAGTACTCAAGAAGAGGCTTGAGCAGAAAGGATAGCCAGGAGGACAGTCGGTTCATTCTCCATCTGAGGGAGAAGAAGGACAAAGTCCCCCAAGGGGTCTGAGTGTTTGTGAAATCTCAGAAGAGATAGCGCTGTGGGTGCGCAAAGACTTTGCAAGGGCGCAGATGTCGAAATAATCTAAGGGTTCTGAGTGTTCGAAGAAGCTCAGGAGGAGAAGCGTCATCCGTTCGATCGGCAGGAGAACAGATCTGTGTCATTGAGGAGTTTCTCGTCCAGAAGGAGCTCAGGAGGAGTCTACAGGAGGAAGATACTGACAGCCGTCGGATCTCATGAAGAAATCCCGTCAGCCATTAGATCGGAAAGAGTTGCACAGAGATTAGCCTATGGAGGAGGAGCGCACGAGGAGGAAAAATCTGAGCCATCAGATCTGGGATCAGATCACCGACAGCCGTCGTATCGACAGGAGTCATGCGAAAGTTAAGTCCCATCGAGCAGAGGAGAAGAGCCTGGAGGGGACATCGGGATAAGAGCCATTGGGAAATCGGAGTTCTCGATGTCATGATAACTGGGACTTCCAAAGTCTCGAAATCCCGAGAGTAAATCTAAGTCGTTCGTCCGAAGAGGGACAAGTGTCACGTGATCATCCGTTCCAGAGATCCGAGGCACCAGGCATCGGGACTTTGCAGGTCTCGAGATAGCGATAAGATCTGGACCATCCGTTGGAGAGAGAGTACGTGGTGGAGATCAAGCGCCATCGGTGTTTGGCACATCAAAGAATCGGAGTTCTCGAAGGCAAGAGGATCGTGACATCGCAAGTCGCGAAACACCGACAAGACCAGAGCCGTCCATCTGAGGGACAGGTTTTGGAGATCAAGCGACCGTCGACATAAGCATTCATCGGGAAATCGAAGTTCCTAAGGTCGAAGGAACTAGGGCATCAGAAGTTCCGAAATCCCGACGAGATCGGGACCGTCCGTTGGAGGGACGTGTGGCAATCATCGGGAGCCATCGACGTTTGGTCCCATAGGGAAATCGACATTCCCGTGGACAAAGACATCGGGGAAAATCCAAGGGGAAAGCCCGACGAGATCTGAGCCATCCGTTCACATGAGACAGGTGTCAGGGATCTGACAATAGTCGGTAATCGGAGAATCAGAGTTCTCGAAGTCGAGGGAAACAGGACATCGGAAGTCCCGAAATCCCGACGAGATCGGGACCGTCCATTTACAGGGACACGCGTCAACAATATAGAATGAGTCGGGGTTCGACATTTCGAGGTTTCTAGAGACATAGAACTCTCGCAGATTGAAATCGTGATCCGTGATTTCCTGGTACTGTCAGAGTCGTTCGATTCGAGGGACGCGTGTCCAAGGATTTGGAGGAATCGGGTTTCGGCATTTCAGAGTTCTCGATGTCGTGAGAATCGCTATGGGAGAAATCACAAAATCCTGAAACACGATGACCATACAGCCACAACGTTGAGTGGAGGATAGGTGTCGGAAGGCAAAGCCTTGCCGTGAGTCGACGCCAGGTGGCATTGGAAATCGGAGAATCGGGGATTCCGAGAGCATGAGTTATACGCATTTCAAACTCACGAATTTCGAAACTCTGACAGAGGAAAGGACTGTGGTCTTGTGGACTAGCAGGTCGCATGAGGAAAAGGCATAGCCAAGAGAGCTAGCGCACAAAGGATGCATCAGGGTTTTGATTCTTAAACCCTCGACAGGAAGGTGAGGCTGTGGTCTCATGGATAATGGTCGTATGGACCAAAGGGCATAGTGGTAGGGGCTAAGGCCAGCAAAGGAGCTTATCGGAAATTGGGGATTGGAGAGGTGAGGGAACCTCGACAACATGAATTTTGAAACCCCGAAACCCCGATACAGAGTCGGGAAAAGGTCATGGTTTATGCAGAGGCCGTGAGAGAAGTCAGAAGGACCTGTGGATCGGGCAGTTGCAGGAGAGGTTCCCGAGGGAATCCAAGGATCTAATTAGGCTCAAGAAGGAGTGGGATTCAAACGATCCTATGAGAGGGTGAGTTTGAGGTGTGAGAGCGACCTCGCCTGCATCAAGTGGTATCAGAGCTGAAGTTCTTGTCTGTATATTTCAGGCAGGAAGAGAGAGAGGAGAGCAAAAGAAGACAGAGTTACTGAGGAATCTGTGAGGACTTGTTTGCAGGTAGGAAGTAGTCCATAGACAGTCAGTAGGACTGTGAGAAGATCAAGCTGAGCACTCAGGATTGCAGGAGTGACAACAATAGGTTTGCCAGAGAGGCAGACATGAATAGCAACATGGCTACTGAAGGCCATAGGCGCGATAGGAAGAAGAGAAAGGTAGAAAAGCTTGCAGAAATGGATAGAGAATTTGATAAAGAACTCTATGAATTAAAGGCAGACATGGAGAAGCTCGAACTGCGGATGCGGCAGGATAGGAGGAGGAGACGACTGCGCGAATTGTCCATGAAGAAGGAAAAAGCAAAATGGCCAGTCAGAGAGTTGATGGTCATGAGACAACGCAGACTGTTGAAGAGATGGTTGAGGTATGCTGAAAACCTCAAGGCCACAGAGGAAGAGATGATTGATCACTGTTGGACATAAACTAGAAAGGGTCTCGATGATTGGGAAGATGATGAAGAATTCGAATTGGGGTCATCTGAGGATCTCAAGGATTGCCATGAAGGCATGGAAGAAGAAATTCCATATTTCCAGGAGGGCAACAGATTGAGATCAGCTGAGGATATCAAAGACTGTCAGGTGGACAGCAAAGGAATTTCACATTGCCAGTTGGGCAATGAAAGGAGATCAGATGAGGATCTCGAAGACTGCCAGGAGGGCAGTGTAAGCATCGAAGACTGCCAGGAGGGCAACAAAAGCATGTCAAACTGCCAGGTGGGCAGAGATGAGAATTTGGGACTAGATGGAAGTCTCAGGGACTCTTTGGAGAGTTCAATTCAGCAAGGAGTGCTGATGAAGATGGGATCGGTTGATCTCATGGTCTGTCAGGGAAACAACAGCGAAAGCATCCCATATTGCCAGATGGGCAGGGATGAATTGATGAGTCAGATTCAGCCAGAGGAGCTAACAGAGCAGATGAGACTGTCTAATAGTCTCATAAATTCAGGGAAGAATTTAGATCAGCAGATTCAGCTGACAGAAGAGGAGGAACATCAGGAGGGTATACTGATGATTGGGGGAATTGGGATATTCCTGCCATTTGCCCAGGAGGAGGTAGAAAATTCTGTTGTAGATGGTACAACAACAGGAGAACAGTCACAGCTGGAGATGACTGTCAGAAAAGCAGGAAAATGGGAGCAGACTTTGGAAGCTGCCCAAGAGGACAAAGGAGAGAGCGAGAATTCTAAGGAATGGCTCATTACTTTCAGCCAGGAAGCTGAAAGAGCTGTATCACTGGAGCTGACAGCCGAAGGAGCAAATGAAGAAGAGGACGATGAGCATTCTGAGGAATGGTCAACATTTTCAGCCATGAAGCTGAAAAGAATGCGACAGAGGAGGTTGCAGAAGAAGAAGAAGAAGACACGGACAACATATGCTTTGCTGATCTGTGGGATCGAATAGAATCCCTAGAAGAGAGGGTAAAAGTGCAGGGAAGGCACATCCAACAGGTGAAGTTGGAAATAGATAAAGAAGGAGGCATGGGAGATCATAGCAATCTTCCCGATGGCCAAAAATTTTTGCAGCTGAGGAGACTGCAAGAACAAACCCAACCACTGGAGAAGCTAGATGAAGTGATCATGGAGATCAGGGAGCTGATGTCGGGATCAACGTAGACTACCAGTGAAGAGAAACTAGGTAGAGAAAAGGAAGAAACACCGCGGGAGCAGTAGCAGCAGCAACAAAATGGAGTAGATGGAAAGCTCCAAAGACTTATTTAGGATCCAGGAGGATTTCCAAACAGCTCAGAGGGGAAGCTCATGAATTTTGTAGCTGTGGAGTATGATGCAGGAGCATCTCTCCATGCATCCAGCCAGCCACGTCAGCGCACACACATTCAAAGGCTAAAGGGAGGCGCAACCTCATTTTAAATCTCGAATTGAATGTAATTAAATGTCTTAGGCTGTTGAGCCATAAAATCCATGCCTTTGCGCAGACTGTAGATAAGATAGGCATTTAATGTGTGTCATGGCTGAGATCTAGATCCATGTGATGGACTAGACAGCCATTGATTGTAATTTAATAGAGTAGGTAAATCCTGGAGGGAAGCGCTAAGAGCCCCTCAGGTAAAAGAGATATTCAGATCTCATTTTGAGTAAGTATGCATGTAGATAAGAAGAGAAGAGCCAGAGAGAGAGCTCGGGAACACCTTGTAATTACAGGCATTTGCCATTAATATAAACAGAGCAGTTTTTACTACATTATTCTTTCTTATATGCATGTCTGTGTGTTTTCTTTGTATATGCTGTAAATGTATGTTATGTGGATGCATTCTGCAGGGGTTGTGTTATTTCAGGGTTAAAGGTCTTTGTGGCTTCACGCCAGGAGGGTGTGACAGAATGTTGAGGTTCTGATAGCTGTGCACAGAGGATGCACTTTTGAACTCTGAGGAGTCAGACGAAGACGTGTTGAGGCACGGGACTGGAGTCAACAACTCAGGAGGAAGACCTCAATGTTTCTGAACACCTTGGAGGCAAGGTTGTGTAGCTAAGACACAGTTGTAGAAAGAATCACTGGGGATTATGTAGGAGCTCTGCCAATTGGGCATTGAGCATACGCATGGGTTGCATTGGGAGAAGAACTTTGCTATGAGTTCGGAGAAGACCAGAATCACTGAGGATTCTGAGAAGCTCTGTCAGGAGGGCATTGAGCAGGCGCAAAGGGTGCACAGAAGGAACCCAGAACTACTGAATGTTCTGTGGCAGAGGCTCTCCGCCAGGAGGGCGTCGAGAAAGTGTGCAGGCAAGCACAGGAGAACAGAGAACTCTTTGAGTTATGTCATTTAAAGGAAGTGTCCATTGAGGGAAATTTCACTAGGTTGCTGAATACCCAGAAGTACTCAAGAAGAGGCTTGAGGAGAAAGGATAGCCAGGAGGGCAGCCGGTTCATTCTCCATCTGAGGGAGAAGAAGGACAAAGTCCCCCAAGGGGTCTAAGTGTTTGTGAAAGCTCAGAAGAGATAGCGTTGTGGGTGCACAAAGACTCTGCAAGGGCACATACGTCGAAATACTCTAAGGGTTCTGAGTGTTCGAAGAAGATCAGGAGGAGCAGCGTCAGCCGTTCGATCGGCAGGAGACCAGATCTGGGTCCTTGAGGAGTTTCTCATCCAGAAGGAGCTCAGGAGAAGTTTACAGGAGGAAGAGACCGACAGTCGTCGGATCTCATGAAGAAATATCGTCAGCCATTAGATTGGGAAGAGTTGCGCAGAGATTAGCCTCTAGAGGAGGAGCGCACGAGGAGGACAAATCTGAGCCATCAGATCTAGGATCAGATCACCGACAGTCGTCGGATCTCATGAAGAAATCTCGTCAGCCATTAGATTGGGAAGAGTTGCGCAGAGATTAGCCTCTAGAGGAGGAGCGCACGAGGAGGACAAATCTGAGCTGTCAGATCTAGGATCAGATCACCGACAGTCGTCGGATTGGCAGGAGTCACGCGGGAGTTAAGTCCCAACGAGCATAGGAGAAGAGCCTGGAGGGGACATCAGGATAAGAGCCATCAGGAAATCGGAGTTATTGATGTCATGAGAACTGGGACTTCCAAAGTCTCAAAATCCCGAGAGTAAATCTGAGTCGTCCGTCCGAAGAGGGACAAGTGTCATGCGATCATCCGTTCCAGAGATCCGAGGCACCAGGCATCGGGATTTTGCAGGTCTCGAGATAGCGATAAGATCTAGACCGTCCGTTGGAGAGAGAGTACGTGGCGGAGATCAAGCGCCATCGGTGTTTGGCACATCGGAGAATCGGAGTTCTCGAAGGCAAGAGGATCGTGACATCGCAAGTCGCAAAACACCGACAAGATCAGAGCCGTCCATCTGAGGGACAGGTGTCGGAGATCAAGCGACCGTCGGCATAAGAATTCATCGGGAAATCGGAGTTCCTAAGGTCGAAGGAACCAGGGAATCGGAAGTTCTGAAATCCCGATGAGATCGGGACTATCCGTTGGAGGGACGCGTGGAAATCATCGGGAGCCATCGACATTTGGTCCCATCGGGAAATCGGCATTCCCGTGTGTTGTAGGAAAATCTCCCTGTGGACAGGTAGATCACCTCTAAGGCTTGACCTTAACCCTAGACAGAAAAATGCTTAACGTGGATGTTGACTTCCTTTCAAATCCATCTAAACTAATACATGAGAAGGGAGGATAACAGAAGTACATTTTAATCGACGTTTGTCCCTGCACGCTCCGAGTTGCGCTCCAATCCTTTCCTCCTCGCTGAGGTCTGTGGACAAAACAAGATACGACCACTTCCTACTCTATTGACATTAGTTTGAAAAAATATCTATCACTAAACGATAAGTTCATGTAACATCAGACACAAACTAGAAAGAAACATGCCAAGCGTGTCATATTAATGAGAATAACGACAGCAGTACTTACAATCGTAGATGCGAATGCAACAGCTTCGTCAAGTCCTCTTCGTCTAACCCTTGCCTGAAAGATCCACAACCTGGATAACAGTAGCTTCACTGATCACTCTCCTTTGGCTGACTGTCAGTTTCCTCCAAGATCATAAGTTTCATATGTTCAGTTCTTCCCCCTTTCCACCATCATAGAGCCTGTTTATATAGGTTGGGAGGGGCCTAACCTCTTGAGTTATGTTTAGAACCAGTTAAGAACCATCTCCTTGGATCAGGGATCTTTTGATGAAACCAAGAATTCGAGCACAACTACCTTCTAATCTCGAATGATCTACTCCTCATTCGACTCAACGTGCTAACAATTGACCCAGAATAGGGAGTGCTCCCCCAAAAGGGGTATCAGAGCGTTGTAGTACTCCTGGTGTGCCTTGGAAAAGCGCCAGCGCTCTTAAGGTGAGAAGCGCTCCTCCAGAAGGGCCTAAAGGGCGTTATAACGCTCCTTGAATCATAGCAGAGGAGCGCCAGCGCTTCTGCAGCTATAGTAGGGGAGCGTTCCCCCTCCAAATCAGTGTTTCAGGGCCTCTTTCAGGTGTCAAGAGTTATTTGATTCCAGTGGATCAGTTCTTGATCTTCAAATCAGTCATATGAGGTGTCATAAATTCCTTCTTAGCATCATTATCACGGCATCATGTCTAAACATTGTTTGCGACACTAATAATCAACTTGCGACACTTACGAAAGTTGTAGGGAAGATGCAACACTTACGACGATTGATAGGGACAATGTGACACTTATCCATCTGAGCAATTTTGACGTGTAATACCGTGGACAAAGACATCGGGGAAAATCCAAGGGGAAACCCCAACGAGATCTGAGCCATCCATTCACACGAGACAGGTGTCAGGGATCTGACGAGAGTCGGTAATCGAAGAATCAGAGTTCTCGAAGTTGAGGGAAACAGGACATCGGAAGTCCCGAAATCCCCACGAGGTCGGGACTGTCCATTTACAGGGACACGCGTCAGCAATCTAGAGCGAGTCAGGGTTCGACATTTCGGGGTTTCCAGAGACATAGAACTGTCGCAGATTGAAATCGCTATACACGATTTCCCTGTACTGTCAAAGTCGTTTGATCCGAGGGATGTGTGTCCAAGGATCTGGAGGAATCGAGTTTCGGCATTTCGACGTTCTCGATGTCGTGAGAATCGCTGTGGGAGAAATCACGAAATCCCAAAATGCGATGACCATACAGCCACAACGTTGAGTGGAGGACAGGTGTCGGAAGGCCAAGCCTTGTCGTGAGTCGATGCCAGGTGGCATCGAAAATCGAAGAATCGGGGATTCCGAGAGCATGAGTTCTACGCATTTCAAACTCATGAATTCCGAAACTCTGACAGAGGAAAGGACTGTGGTCTACTGGACTAGCAGGTCGCATGAGGAAAGGGCATAGCCAAGAGAGCTAGCACACAAAGGATGCATCGGGGTTTTGATGCTTGAACCCCCGATAGGAAGGTGAGGCTGTGGTCCCATGGATAATGGTCATATGGACCAAAGGGCATAGCGGTAGGGGCTAAGGCCAGCAAAGGAGATTATCGGCAATCGGGGATTGGAGAGGTGAGGGAACCTCGACAACAGGAATTTCGAAACCCCGAAACCCTGATACAGAGTCGGAAAAAGGTCACGGTTTATGCAGAGGCCGTGAGAGAAGTCAGAAGGACCTGTGGACCGGGCATTTGCAGGAGAGGTTCCTGAGGGAATCCAAGGAGCTAATTAGGCTCAAGAAGGAGTGGGATTCGAACGATCCTGTGAGCGGGTGAGTCTGAGGTGTGAGAGCGAACTCGCCTGCATCACATGCCCAAAATTTCATATGTCAAATGCCTTTTAGATCTATGACTAGGTTCAACAGACTCCCATCTTGCATTTATTTCTTGTGGTTACAACCTCTTGACAATCTTCATTGTCTTGGAGAGAAGAGTTCCTCTCTTTTTCAAATTGAATTCATAAACAAGTATGTCAACATCATCTAATTTTAAGAGGTCAGTGCGACGACGAGTTGTATTTTGAGCCTTTCTTTTTCTCTTTCTATTGACATGTTTCTCAACCACCATCGTTGGCTTGTACACACCATTGAATTGGTGTGTACTTGTTGCATACGAATGCACTTCAATTGCAATAACATCATCATTTTATTTCTCAATCTTTATAACCTTTCTTATCTAGAATGGATAACCATGTGGATTTTTAGTCGCTAAAACTACAATCATGCTACCCTCCTTAATATCTTGTACTGAACCCCTATAAAGGTATCTAATGGCTTCATGTTGTGCACATGACCTTTGTGAACCAATATAAATTTATCTTTCCTCTGTGTGTGTAAACTCAATAACACCTTGAGATTCTTGTTGAACTTCAACAATGTTTGTTTCTTCAGATTTGTTTGGCATATTTTGTGGCCAATGAAATGGAGTCCTCAACATTGTATCTTCATTTGTTGAGCTTGAAATTATCTCACTTTTACTAT
Organism: Picea sitchensis; assembly: GCA_010110895.2. NCBI lineage: Eukaryota > Viridiplantae > Streptophyta > Pinopsida > Pinales > Pinaceae > Picea > Picea sitchensis. Next base: position 308,043 of record SNQJ01S0002703.1, on the reverse strand, counting down.
TGAAAAAAGAATCCCACCAAAAAGAATCAGCAACATCAAAGTACTCATATGTATCCTTAATGGAGTTTTTAATTTATTTCAGGCATTCAGAATAATCCACATCTCTATTACACCTTTGTGCATTATGGATTTCAACAACTAATTGTAAAAATAATAACTTTGATGCAAAAATTGGATGATATAGAATGAGCTTCAAAAATGATAAACCTGATGAAAGCCCCCATTTTGTAGTAGTTGAATACTGCTTTCCCCATATAAGTGTTTTCCCATCAATTTTTTTGAAACAAAATTGATGTTGGAAGATAATGTCATTAAGCTTATCAATACATTTTTCTTCACAATGTGATCCTTGAATAAATCTTTGCATGTCAACAATTTCTTCTAATATAAGAAAAACAGGCTTTGGAATGTATGCTTTCTTGATACATTCAATCGATGATGGTAGACTTCCAAAGATTTTCCTCTTCAATGTTACTGAAAAATGACTGAACATTTGATCAATATGATCATGAGTGTGTCCATCAAGAAGGAAACCAACTTTCACCTTTTGAAATATTCTCATTTCAACAAGCATGCTTAGATATCCAAACACAATTTGATTTGTATTTTCACGACTAGCGTTGTCCAACTGTAGATAGATAACTTGAGGAAGAGTTATAGACCAGTGAGTCAACACATGATGAATCATGGTGATGTTCATATTTGATCATTATGAATATTTGGAGTTGTGAAGTAAACTCTTGGACACATTTTTCCATTGAAAACCATACAACCAACCAAGTGAAACTCAATGAAATTCTCTTCCTGTAAATTTTTGTGTGTACGAAAAAAATGTGGTAGAAGTGTTTTCTTCTGGTCCATGCCATCAATTATCATACCTAAATATTTGTTTGGAGCATCATAACTGTTATTTCTATGTTTGTACAACTTTTGTCTTTCACTTGATTGTTGATTCCGATGTTCTTGAAGTGCTTTGACTACGGAATCTCCACATGACATAAAATGAAAATATTGATCATATGTTTTCAGTTGATAACTATTCAATTTAAAAAAAACAAAATAGTAAATACATACCTCTTTCTTCCCCTTCATATTTATCTCTTCTTGATTTAAGAGTAGAACATATACTACAAATCCCCATCCTTGACTTATTAGGAATATGGACGTTGTTGAATTGTTTCTTCCACATTCTTGTAAAATATGCATATGTAATAAAATTACCATTTCCTTCAACACCTTCAGCATATCCTTTGTACAAGTTGTAGATTTCCCTCCTTGAAAAATTATCTGGCATATGTATTGTGTCTCTATCTGGCATACACTCTCCATGTTTGGAAAAAAAATCACGCATCCATGAAAATGTAGTGTTTGTGAATGGCCCACTCCCTCATCCATGATGTACCTTTGAATAAAATAATGGATATTTTTCCAACCTTGTCTGGATTCTTGATAGACGAAGATTACCAATTGAGTGAATTTTTTTGAAAGCCTTTCTGCAAAGTAAAATATTCCCAATGCGATAATCATATCCTGTATTGGTGGATATCATGCACCCCATCAAATATGAATTTTCCATTCTCTTATTCATTGAAAAATATGTCTTCCTTTTATTCAAGCCATACATGTAGTCCATGGTTTTCAAACAATTATTTTGACAACATTCACTTGAAATCAACTCACTTATGGAAATTAATTTAGTGAAATTTTTTTTCCTAGACCTTGTATAACTAGAATGATTTTGATTGATATAAAAATGTCTAATCCTGGTCCTAGACACAATGTTTCTTTGCAATGCCTCCACTATTTCATCATCCTCACTGGAATGATTTTCCTTATCACCACAAGGAGTATCAAACAAAACATTGTGAGGAGACTAATCTAGAGAATGTCTATCACCTTCATTTCTTGCAGCATGATGTTTGAGAACATCATCATCAACATAACCATTTGGAGGAAAATCATCATCAACATTGTGTCCCCTATTGACATAATCACCTTCATTGCTTTCAAAATCCCCACTTGAGTGAAAATTTTCACCATCTTGCTTAGTGTCTTGAAAACCTTCATCAGTATCTTGAAAATCCTCACTTGAGAAAAAACAACATCAACATTGTTTCTTTTTAATTTATCACTCGAGAAAGAGTGACCACCAATGGAATAATCATCTTCACTACTTTGAAAATCTCCACTTGAGAGATATTCTTCATCATCCTCATTACTGGCTTCAAAGTCCTCACTTGGAGGAAACCCTTCATTATCCTCATCGGTACCTTGAAAATCCTCACTTCGAGGAAAATCATCAGCACCAACATTGTTTGTTTTAAATTCCTCATTCGAGAAAGATTGTCCAGCATTTCCATAATCATCATCACTACTTTTAAAATCCCCACTTGGGGGAAATTATTCTTCATCCTCATTCGTGCCTTGGAAATACTTACTTGGAGGAAACTTTTCATCAATACCTTCAAAATCCTCACTAGGTGGAAATTCATAATCACCAACATTGTTGTCTTTAAATTCCCACTTGGGAAAAAGTGTCCACCATTGTCATAATCATCTTCATTGCTTTTAAAATTTCCACTTGAGGGAATTTATCCATCATTTTCATTGGTGCCTTGGAAATATTCATCGGTACCTTGAAACTCCTCACTTGGAGGAAACTTTTCATCCCAATCATTTAAACGTTGATCATAGTCTCCACTTTGACCTACATTTTGATTATTTTCATTACTATTAAACTTCTGACTAGATTTATCACCATCATATTCCTCCTCTTCATCATTGGTGCCTTCAAAGTCCACTGACTTAGGACATTCATGCGGAACATGTTGAATAAAATTGCTTACACCATGATCAGAATTATGACTAGCTGAAAAATATGACACCTCATTTGCATTACAAACATTCCTATGGCATTTCCTAGTCCCAACATAAGAGGTATGTGAACAATTTGCTAATGTCTCATAAATAAAATCTTTTTTATTTGACGAAGCCATCCCTTCTCTTTGAGAACATAGAATGATAGAAATTCCCACCCTCCCTATGAAATTATTATAACATGCATAATTATATTTTCCCTCTAAATGACCCCACCCCCAAAAAATAAAATTTCCCTCAAAAATTTCCACCCCACCCCCAAAAAAATAAAATTTCCCCAAAAATTTCCAAAACTTCCCAAACATTCCCCAGTAATTTCACCCCAAAAATATCTCCAAAATTTCCAAAAATTTTCCTCCAAATCTAATTTCCCCCCCAATTTTTTTCATTTATTTTCCCTTAAAAATTAAAAACAATTTTTACTCTTTTATTTTATTATTTACATGTTAAATACAATATTTATCATGTTTATTTATTTATCCCACATTTATTAAACATATTGATGACATAACATATATTAATATGTTATGTTATATAACATAACATATATAATATATGTTATGTTGCACGCCCACGGCTTGGCCACAAGGCTGGTCACCTGCGGCCAAGTCATAGCCCGTGGACTGTGACTTGGACGCTGGGGGGCAGCCCTGTGGCCAAGCCATGGGCATAGCATAAGCCCAATATTTCTATGGGTCAATTGTTCTTTTACATATGGGTTAATTTTTTTATATTTTTTTTAAATTACTTTTTATAATGAATGTTGTGTTTTTTAAGTTTATTATAATGTGAAAGGCCTAAATTTTTTCTTTTATCTTAATATAGGAAAATGACAGGAAAGAGATTATCTATGAATATATCTGGATCACGACCTGCAATAATGGAATCCAAAAATGTAACGGGAACCTCCATGAATGTTAGGCAACAAAATGATAGCTTAACACCTTAGCTATCAAAGGAAATGAAGAATGTTAGAGAGTTGAAATCTGTGGAAGGTGAAAAAAAACAAGAATATTCTTGGTTTGTTAAAGACAAGAAAGGAAACAATGGAGATCATATATATTTGTATTGTGTTGAATCAAAACATGTGCAAGGAAATTATCAGGCACTTGGCTTGTTACAAGATATATGTTTGGTGCCAGCCACAAATATTGTTTATGCACTTGTCAAACAAGGGAGAACTTATATCAAGTTTAGATATTATTTCAAATTGAGAAATTATAACAAGAATATGTTTTTCATAATTATGTGCATCCATCGTTGATGACATTGAGAAAGGAAATGTAATTTTTTTATTTATATTTTTGTGTTGTTTATTATTTTTAGTATTATCGTAATGTTTTAATTTTATTTAACATGAAAATGTTATATTTTATTTTTACAGGATCTTGTTGAACGACTTTCAAATATGTTAGTGGGGATTTACTCTACAGATAATGATATCATGGATGTCATCAACGCTTTTCATATTGAAAAGACACAAGAAGGAAGGAAAAAGAAAGAAAAAGTAATGGAGGTTGAATCTGCAAGAGTAGAGAAAGAAGAACGAGAAAGAAGAAAGAAAAACCCTCATTCTAGAGATCCTAAAAGGGTTACATTTGGAAATGAGGAAACTCCAAATGAATATTTTGTTGAGATTGATCCCAATTAGGTTATCACTCCTCCTTGCAAAAATAACAAACAAGATAAATGCAAAAGAGCGATGGTTGATGATGAGTCTATTCCTATTGATTATGAAGAAATCATTGATTTAGATGAAACACATTTAAATCATAAGAGGAAGAAAAAAAATGTTGATAATGTTCAATAAGCGATCGTTAGATCAGAGTATTATAGTGAAAGTTATAAAGTTAGTAGAGAAATAATAACACCGGGTGCTGATCTAGAGGATGGTATTATGAAAACAACACAAAATTTCATTCGAAGTAGAATGAGGACGACAAACTTGGTTGATGATGGCCACACATTTCAATTGAATGTGAAACAAATTTATAAACACAAAGAAGGGAAAGAAAAATATCAAATTAGAAAACTGCATCACTTGCATATTCACAATTTGAAAGCATTGATTAGATACAATCCATATGCACATGTGGTTGACTAGCTAGTTCTTGTTGACCCAATGGAAGTTCCTACGAGGGAAGAATTTGACAGATCAAAATATTTTGACTACAAATATTATGTGATTGGAGGAAATCATTTTGCAGAGGCTAGAAGAGAATTGATGCAAGAATATCCCAATAATCCTCTTTTGGAGACAGTCAAATGCATAATTTATGTTGGTTTAAAAGATTCAGAAGAAAATTTATTGGCATGGGATCATAACAAGACAATGAGTACATAATGTCTATGACCTTCATAGAAAGGGTGAGATTTATCCACAATGAATTTTCTAAAATATGTCACAGGGAGAGATCAAATGTTGATGTTAAGTTTCAGAAGAAATGTTGTATGGAAATAGGATTCTAACTGCATGAGGAAAATACAAAACAAAAATATCGCAAAGGAAGTGATATATTTAGAGTTGTGGATAACTATTTTCAATTGGGATTTAAAATTGGTTGGGTATGGGATTTGATAGATGAGATCTTCACCCTATGGGAAAATGTTAGTATAAAAATCAGAGAGTTAAGAAGGCTAAACCATTGATATGTGGCACAAGTAAAACAAGTCCTGACATAAGAAATATTCTTGATGATTTGACTATAACACATTGGAGATCAATACAAGGAGTGAAGGATGATAAACTTCTCATAACTATATTATCACTTGTTAGGTCGGGAGAATTGTCAATGGAAGAAATGTGTGATGAATTTAAAAAGTAAGTCTACTGAGTTATTTTTATTTATGTTAGGACAAGAAAATTAATTTTTTTAGTTTAACATATCAATTTAACATTATTTTTTTTTTATTTAGTCACAAGGTGTATATGAAAATACAAGAGGAAATGGTCAAGATGTTTAATGAAGAAAGTTGGGATGGTGTTAAACTCAACTATCCATATTCAAACTCTTCAACAGTATTGGAACAATTTTTTGTTTCATTAAAAAAGGTATGTTGATTTATTACATTCATATTATTCATTTGTAAGTTAATTTATTTATATTTTAATAGTTGTAGATATATAACTATATGTTTGCTTGTTTCATTAAACATTCCAAAGAATAATGCAGATGGAGTACCTGAAACTTTCAAAAGTTTTATTCAAAAAGCCAAGTTTGAAAGAGAAAGAAGGATATGTGTTCAAAATGTTCAACTTGATTACACCCTTGATCACTACATTTGGATCGGGCTCGACATTGTTCAATATAAAGTGATATTAGGTGATTGTGAAAAACTTGCAAGTATTGTTTCTAAAAAAGAATACTCCCTAGTTATTGCAGATATCCCTCATGGTTATAATATCCAAAACATTGAATATGATATTGAGCCTTATACTTACCAATATTTCAGTAAAGTGGTTATGGGATTTACATAAGTTACAACATCACCATTTTGGAGATTTCTAGTATTTCATTCAGACACACAACAAGGATTAGTACAATCAAGCTTCAAGGGGAAAGAAAAGACAGGGATGCATTTTATTTGGTAAGATATTGAAAGAGTATGTTTAGCAATTACGATTAGAATTTTTTTTATTAATTCACAACTTAATTGAATTTTCACTTATTTATGTTATAGGCACAAGCCAAATATTCAGAGCTCCAAAAAGGAATAATTTAAAATGATTTGGAGAGTATACATCTTGCAACCTGGACAAAAGATGATTCTTATAATTCTATTCTTGTCAATGCAAATGATGGAGAGACTCCTAGTAGTATATTGGTATACAATGATATGGTTAGAAATCTAACATATGAGGGAAAAGATTTGAAATGAGAGATGGTTAACATTTATCAAAAACCACAAGCATTTATTAATTATCTTATAGATAAATTTTCAAATGAAGGAGATTGAGTTTTGGATTTGTTCTTGGGTTCATGTAAGAATTATGATCTAATATTTATGAAATCATACTTCAATCTTAGATTATTTATGAAATCATACTTCTTCTCAGACTCTGCTTCTATTTTGATCTTCCTATCTGGACTGCAGAGGCACTTTCTTCTCACTACTCTTTCTCGTTTATATACTCTTCCAACTGGTGTGAGCTATGAAATATTGTGTCTCTTTGTTTGGACCATCACACATATTCATTAACAATAATATCGGTTTTTTTTTTCATTATTCAAATATTATCGAGAAGCCTTTTCAATTTAATGAAAATTCTTTTCATTAATTGATCATAGGTATGGATCGATTTCATTTAATCGATCACAGGTATTGCAGAAATCAAATTATGTAGACACGCTTCCTTCAAACCATTTACATGTGATAATCTGTGCAAAACCATGGGCTTATTGTCTAAGATATGTTCCCAGTGCCTTATGGATTATGTGTTCATAACCCATGACTGGGGGCTAGAACCTAGTTGTCTGGATTTTGACGTTCGACAGTTTTTCTTTGACAATCATCTAATCTTCCAGAGTTTTCAATTTCCCGAAATGGTTACCTCTCACACGGGTTGATCCGATGGCTAGCATGATTTCCAGAACCAAATAAATGGTATGGATCCAATCCCTACTCATTCTTTTATTTCTTAATCTATCGATTATGAATTAATCAACGGGTGACTGAACGGTTCTCATTCATTTCAGAACTTCGGGACTCTGGGCATTTGTTGGTGGCAAAAACTCCCAAAGTACATACTCCTGGAGTGACGCAGTTGCGGATGTCACTTGTGACTTGGCACTAGTCAAGTGTCTTCCATGTGTCACTTAGATTCATGATTTACACATACCTGAAATGTCAATTTCATCTTGACACTTGACATTATCTAACTATGACATGTGTCGTTGGTGACAGGGTTTGTTGACGAATATCTCAGGATGTGTTTTCTACATGTCTTTACTTCATGACTTCATAACTTCGAACTTAGGGATAACTCATATGTTATAAATCCTTTTTTTCCAAAGTGGTCAGCGTCGAAGTTGACCACACTGATCCTTGGTGCACTATGAATAGATCAACGGTTGACATGATTTCCCTGCTCTTCCTCTGATCCAATGATTGACGAAAGTTCATGACATCAAAACTTCGGTTAACTTCACCTTTCTTACTTCTCGTTTTACACGAAGTGACATTACCCGAAGTGTAACCTCCTCAAAACTTTTAACCCAAAATGAATGTTGTTCGTTGATCGTGATTTTAGATCGACGACTTGATCTTTCTGCGATGCTGCTTTACCTTGGTTTAAATCCAACGACTTTTGTTTTTCCCAAAAAGTTACCTATGATTGGATGTCTGTAGGGAATTCGATTTCTTGGGGACTCTAGAAACGACCTTATCATATATATCTACATCATATCGAATGGTCAGAACTTTTTCCGAAGTAGTCCTTAGATTGGACGACTCACATTTACTTCAGAACTTTGACTTCGGCTGAAATTCCTTCATGCATATTTCCTTCGGTTGATTTTACCCAAAGTGGTCAATGTTGGGTTGACCATGTGTATGTCACTTCCATGATCTATTGTCCATGAATTACTCTGTCCTTCCACTCAAATTGATCAAAAAATCAATGTAAATTGTGGAACCGTAAATTCCGCGTGGTATAGCCCATTGCCCAATCTCCACAATTGAAGTTGTGTGATTATTGGTGGATCAAACACAGTCGTCGATATTTGAATCGATGAGATCTGAGGGTCTAGACTAATTGTGGGATTGGAAATAACATGTAGTTTAATTCTCCCTTTGTACTCCACAATCAATCCCTTCCCTTGATTTGGTTCTTGCATATCCAATGGTCATGGTTTTTCCTGTGGGAATTTCGATCCCAATCACGTTTCTGCAATGCACTTTCCCTTATGAGTTTTATGTGTGTCATCAACTGTTGACATCAATGACAGTATGTCCAAAATGTTTATATTATGGTAGTTGTGGGAGGTAGTTACCTCCACATGTAAACCTAACAAGAATAGAATATTTCAGGAAGTAAGAAGAAACCCTAATTGATTGGTTAATAACCCTAGAATACAAGTCGACTCCATGGAATGAATTGTATTAGGTTATTAGCCTCCAAGAGAAGAAGTCAGCTAAAGGAAATAATATATACTAAAGAATTAGTACCCAGAATGAGAACTCAACCCAGACAGTTTGCCAGATTTAGTATAAATACAGGAGGCCAGTCTCCATTCTGGTAGGCATTCTCAGAACTGCAGAAGCAACACTTGTGCGCATTGCAGTTGGCCAATTTGTGTGCAAGTCTGGAGGAGAGCTACCGTTGCAGCTACTACAGCTAGCAAATTTTGGTTTTGGCTTGGACTATCTCTTGGTTATGGTTTGGACTCTCTGATCAGCTCTTTCTAGGTGCGCTATCCTTGGAGAAAGGTGCGCCACCCTTTGTTTGGCTATATATCCTAGGGTTTTCTTCCGGAATGGTTCTCCGTCAAGGTTAAGGTGCTCGGAGGGTGGCTTCGGCCTATGGTTGGGTGACAATAGTGATATTTTATATGGTAAAAAAATCACATCCATCATATTCTAATAGGTTATGGGCCCACACCTCCTTCATTCAATCTAACCACTGGAATGGAGCATAGCCATAAGGATACTAAGCTCATTGAAGAATTGCCTCTAGGGTTTCTAGTAGAAGCAATTACTAAATCACTGTCACTAGGGTTACTTGTAGGTGCAGTTGCAGAAACCCTAACCCTCTCGTTGAGGCACCTTAAGTGAAGGGATTGACATAATTCCTTGATAGACCAGTGCGCCCTAGCATAGTGCATCTCCTGGTACTCTCAGCAAGCCAAGACGTCAAGTTTGAGTTTTTGGTCAAATCTAGGGTTAACCAAATCAAAGCAGCCATGACTTACTCTATGAAGTCAGAAAACAAGTTAGATGGAGCTTATAACTTTAGAGAATGGAACACAAGGATTGACCTCATCCTTTCCAAGAATAAAGTGTTGGGTATCGTGAAAGGAAAGGTCGTGGAACTAGAGTTTGAAGAAGGAAAAGAGAAGGAACAACAAAACGTTGTAGTTATGGAGAAGTTCAAAGACGGTGACATCAATGACATGAGTATCATAGTGGACTCTATAAAATACCACTTGATACCCTACATCTCCCATCTTGACTCATCGAGGAAGATGTACGATGCCCTAACAAACCTTTTCTCAGTCAGAAACATTAGACAAGCAATGAGTCTGAAGAATGAGCTTTGTGAAATGAAGATGAATGATGATGACCTCATAACATCATAATTTGTGAGAAAATATCAGTTAAGAGATCAACTACAAGCTATTGAAGAGATCATTTCATATAAGGAATTGGTAAACATAGTACTCAATGTTCTTCCGAAGACATGGGATGCATTTTCCGCAAGCATGAACACAAGGAAGGAGTATCCTACATTTGAAGAACTTTGGACATGCTGTGCTCAAGAAGTATCAAGGATCAGTGAAAAGGAGAAACCCCAAAAGAAGTACAATGATCAAGCCTTCACAACAAGATTCAAGAATTTCAGGAACAAAAGGAAGTTTGGTTCAAGGAAGAAGCCAAATCAAGAGAAAGATATGTCAGAAATACAATGCTTCAACTGTCGAAAGTATGGTCACTACAAGGATCATTGTCTCGAGCTAAAGAAAAGGAACAAGACACACAAAGAATCAATTGTCAAAGAAAAGGAACCTACAAAGAAGACCAAGTAGGATAAAACAAACTTCTTCTTCTAAGACAAGGTAACAATACTCTTCATAGTTCTTGAACATACCATGTTTTTTGTACCTATCTTGCATATATATTTCTTAGAAGATACTATGTTCAAAGAGAAACTATACCTATGGAAGAAACAACAATACACTACAAGTCATACAATACACATGAAAGGATGAAGTACATCAAACAATTCATGTGGAAGTTATTACATAAGTAACAACTAAAATATAATCCGAATTCAGAATCAATCTTGAAGAAACCTAGAATAAGTAAAGACAAAAAGAAGTCAACAATCAAGAGGAAACTGGAGAAACACTTATGACACCTTTCAAAATGAAATAAGGATGCAGAGGGAAGCATGGATTATGTTAGATGGAGGGAGCCGATTATATACTTCCAAAAGAAAAACATGCACTCATACATGAAGCAAGGATTAGGAGGGAACTAATCCTATGATCCATTAAAGATGATGAAGAATATATCCATGGTAGAAACCATGAAAAGCAGTATGTGTTCAGATTGACTTTAGAAGAAGCCTTCTTAGAAAAGAAGCCTTAAAGTATCCCTAGTTGTCCATCCACATTCATGATCCTATGATGAAAGAAGGAAGTGGAATCTTCAGGGCATGGAATCTATAGAAAAGTCCATGGACCCAAGAGATAAAAACAAACATGAGGAAGAACATTAAGATTCCAAGAAAGAGAGAAAAACCATCACAACCAGTCATTTTATCGAGAATCACAAGATTACCATCCTGATATGAACTCACTAAAATAAATCAAGAAGATGAACTGAAGGTTGCGATAAAGAACAGTGTATGAAAGGACTTTTGAATGCAAGCATTGCAATATCCAGAACTAGAGGTTCTCCGAGATGGAGGGAGAAGACTATGATTATTGCTTGTTCCAGTAAATCAGACATACCTCTACATGAACCATTATACTGTCCACAATATCCATGGGATTAACAAATATTGTTCTCAAGAATAATTCAAAAAAGAGCGTATGAAGAGAAGCCTCAAGGATTTGAGGTATACTAGAAAGTGACCCTTGTATGTAGATGAAAGAAGACAACTTGGTGGAGAACCTCCAATGCACAACAGAAGCGTGGTAAAAACCTTTTATATTATATCAAAATGATTACTCAGAACTCCAAAATGATGGATTGCCAATCCATGACAAAGATCTCATGATGACAGAAGAAGTGCCACATGGATATGTTCCAGTTTCAACCTTGCCACAATGTTATGAGCTAGAAGGGAACACAAGATGAATCTAATAATGATATACTATATTGATCAGATCTATATGAAGTCTTCAGAGAAAACTAGTGTTCCAGAAATACCGAAGTACATTTGAGATCAAGAATTACATTCTCTGTGATGAAGTCCAGAGAAGAGAAGTGGTTCTCTAATATATATATCTCCAAAGATGAACATATAAAAAGACATTTTGGTAAAGCCTTTGTCCAAGGTGAAAGAGTTTGCGTACTCAATATGGAGCTCGTGGAGACGACTTCCTTATTGAAAGAGGAAAAGATGACTACTAGGTTGGGAGGGAGCATTGATGTGTTATTTATTTATGGATAGTCATTTTTTAGTTCGAAAAATGGTCCACGATGAGCAGTTCCTTTCCAATTCAGAAAGTGGTTTGAGATTTCTGACGGAAAGGCATTTTCCAGTTCGGAAATTGGTCCATATCGAGTGGTAATTTTCGTAATGAGAATGGTTCGATGGATTGTTGATGTACCATAGATATTTATTTCCCATTGTGGTTAACATTGGGAATGGTCTAGGAAAGTATCTCTTCTTGAGGTTCATTCTTATTAGTGGTCAAGAAGACTGGTATGCCTCACCGGACAATCATTCTTTCAAATCTCACAGTTGTGAGCAGTTTCAAATAATGCTATGTTTTGGAGGTTCGTGCAGGACAATCATTTCCTTAGGAAATGGTCCGGACAATCATTCCCTAGGGCAGATTCATTCTCTCCAGGTTGCACTTTGTTTAGTGCCGGAGGAATGGCCTATATAGGTGAATGGTACAGGTTCAACAATCAAGGATAGACTTTCCCTAGGGCAAACTCATTCTCTCTAGGTTGCACTTTGTTTAGTGCCGAAGGAATGGCCAAGGATAGGGAATGGTCCAGGCTAAGAAATTGGGACATTTATTCTTCCTTTCTTGAGAATAATAGTCCATATAGATCATCATTGATGTTTGACCTTCTGAGGGAAGATTCTCTTCCAGAGATCATAGATGTGAGTGGAATAATGGCCCAGTTGATTCAGTTTATATCATAACAATGTTTTTCTATGCAGGTTGATATGAGATAATTGTTATGGAGATTGTATGTCTCTAGACAGTAGATGTATGCTACTGCAGTGGAAATGTTCCACTGACTGTGACTATACGTCACTGATCAAGTATCTGTGTGCTACTTGGTGTGGTAGTGTACCACTGGATTGTAGTTGTGTACTACTATGGATAGACATAGTTGTGCTCTATTGAATGATATTGTTCTGATTTCCTTGAAGAATATCAACAGTGTTGGAAATGATTATTAGCTAGATGGATGATCAATGGATAGAGATTTCCCAGACAGAAAATGGTCCAGGACATTTATTCTTCTAGGACATATGTCCGGATTAGAAGAATGGTTATTGTGTCACTCTATGGAGTGAGTGACTTATTCAGCATCTGTTTGATTACTCAGATGGAGTATGGTTTTGAGAGATGATGCAGTTGATGACATTGATAGTGATGATGGTGCTCATGATCTAATCATGATATAGTATATACGAATATGTTGATGCTACCGGGTGAATGGTATGTTTGTGCTCAAGACCATTACTTTCAATACCTCCCTAGCTAGGAGGGAGTGTTGATATTATGGTAGTTGTGCAAGTTATTTACCTCCACATGTAAACCTAACAAGAATAGAATATTTCGGGAAGCAAGAAGAAACCCTAATTGATTGGTTAATAACCCTAGAAGACAAGTCGGCTCCAGGGAATGACTTGTATTAGGTTATTAACCTCCAAGAGAAGAAGTCAACAAAATCAAATAATATATACTAAAGAGTTAGACCTAGAATGAGAAGTTGGCCCAGGCAATTTTTCATATTTAGTATAAATACAGGAGGTCAGTCTTCATTCTGGTAGGCATTCTCAGAACTTTAGAAGCAACACTTGTGTGCACTACAGTTGGCTAGTTTGTGCACAAGTATCGAGGAGAACTGTTGTAGTTAGAAGATTTCAGTTTTGGCTTGGACTATCTCTTGGTTATGGTTTGGACTCTCTGATCAGCTCTTGCTTGGTGCGCTATCCTTGGAGAAAGGTGTGCCACCCTTTGTTTGGATATCTAGCCTAGGGTTTGCTTCCAGAATGGTTCTCTGTAAAGGTTAAGGTGCTTGGAGGGTGGCTTTAGCCTATGGTTGGGTGACAATAGTGATATTGTCTATGGTAAAATGAGCACATCCATCGTATTCTAACACAAAAATATCCCCCTTTGTCATTGAGGGAAACACTCTAACTTCATACAAACTCCCACTGTGATGATGCTTTTCTCTATGAAGTTACTCTCCCCCTTTGACATCGATGGAAAATGGTTTCTCCCCCTATGGTAATGCTCCCCCAGACCAATCGATTTTTAATGAGGTGTTTGAGCTACTCCTAATTTATGTCGGATATTTTCAAAAGTACTTTCGAGCAGAGTTTTTGGGAAAATGTTTGCAATCTATTCTTTGGTGTCTAGATATACTATTTTAAGTATTTTTTGGGTGACCTGATCTCATAGGAAATGGTATTAATTGGGATATGTTTGGTTTTTGAATGCATGATTGGATTTTTATATATACTTATGGAACTAGTGTTTTCACAATTAATAGTAATAGGATCATTATATTTTAATTGTAGGTCTTCTAAACTTTTCTTCCTCCAAAGAACTTGTGTGCAGCATGATGCAACAATAATGTATTATTCCTTTTCTATAGAGAGTGATGTGCATGTTTGTTTATTGATTGACCATTCTACCAGACTTTTTCCTAAGAAAAATGCTCCTCCACTAGTTCTTTTACTATCATCTATGCTACATGCCCAATCTGCATCAGTATATGCAGTTAGATTGAAGTATTTATCTTTTGTATACCATAATCCTAGTTCTAGGGTGCCTTGAAGGTATCTGAATATTATTTTTACTGCTTTTAAGTGGGTTTATTTAGGTGCAGATTGAAATATCCCCATGAGTCCTACAACCTGCATGATGTCAGGTCTTGTTGTTGTTAAATAGAGAAAAATTACAACCATATATCTATACATCGTTTGGTCTACTTTTGGTGAGTCATCTTCTAGACTTAGTTTACATTCAGTGACCATTGGAGTACCCATAGGTTTACTGTCTTCCATTTGGAATTTCTGCAACATTTCCTTGATATATTTGGTTTGATAAATAAATATTCCATTTTCTATTTGATTTACTTGTAAACCTAAGAAGAATGATAGTTCTCCCAACATAGACATTTCAAACTCTTGCATTTTCGTTTCAAATTTTCTACTTAGTGTAGTCATATTACTCCCAAATATGATGTCATCTACATATACTACCACAACAATCATGTTTTGATAATCAATTTTGATGTATAAGTTATTGCCAGTAGTCCATCTCTTGTATCCATGTTTTTGTAGATATTGATCAAGCCTAGAGAACCATGCTCTGGGGCTTGTTTAAGACAATACAGATCCTTTTTCAGTTTGCACACATAGTCCTGCTTTTTTAGAACATGAAACCTTATGGTTGCTCAAAGTTGTCTTTTGATACCATGGTTTTCACAGAATTGAGTGAACTCTTTAGAGGTGAAGTCTCCTCCATTGTCTGATCTTAGACACTTAATTTTTAGATCTGTTTCATTTTCTACAAGAGCTTTATATATTTTAATTTTTTCAAAGGCTTCTGATTTTTCTTTTAAAAAGAAAACTCAAGTCAGTCTTGTGTAATCATCAACAATCAACATAAAATAATTTTCACCATAAATGATTTTGGTTCTGGTAGGTCCACATAGATCTGTGTGAATAAGCTCTAATGCTTTAGTTGTGGAATGCTCTTTTGTTTGAACCTAACTCGTGTTTTCTTTCTTATTTGACAATGTTTATAAATAGGATATGAAGGTTTAATCACTTTTGGCATGTCCCTAACTGCTCACTTTTCGTTGGCTTTATTCAAGTTGTCAAAGCTTAAATGTCCCAACCTTTTATTCCATAACCAACTTTCATCTACTTGGCTTAAGAAACATTTTTATTTTTCTTCTATATCGAGGATGTACACATTACTAGATGCTCTTGGTGCAACTGCCACTAGATTTCCATTGTCCTTTTTTTATTTAACATTTATGAGAATCAAAATTAAGTATGCAACCCCGATCACAAGTCTGACTTACACTTATAAGATTTAGTTTGAGAATTTCTACCAAAAGTACATATTCTTCTTTGGTTTTATTATTTCCTAAACTAATAGTGCCTTTTCCCAGTATCTTGGTTGACATATTATCTCCAAAAGTTACTTTTCCTTTCCTTTCTTATTTAACTTGAGAAATTTACTTTGATATACAGTCATATGTTTGGAACATGCACTGTCTATATACCACTAACACTCTTGATTTCTCGCATATAATGCTACATTGCACTATGTTTTCTTTTTCCTCCATTCTTTTTTATTATGGGGAATATTCGTCTTTTTAACATATTTTGGCAATCTACAATCACTTGTTTTATGACCATAGTTGTTACATTTTTGTCATTCACTATTGAAATCTTGTAAAGGAGAAAATGAGTTATAGTTTCTCTTTTCTTTATTGTACTTGTTGTTCTTATCTCTTTGGACATTTCTATTATTGTATTGTCCATAAGATTTGCAGTTTACTGCCTTATGTCCAAAATTATTGCAAGAGTACCAATATCCAATAAATAAATATTTAGTGGTATTTATTCTGATAAATTTATTTTGGTCATCTTTTACTCTAGTGGAGAGTGTTGATTTCTATTTATGTGGAACATTTTTCAATGGTTTCATCTTTGCTTCATTATCTTCTTTTCTAAATGTGTTTTTTAGATCATCTGCGTAGCTGATTAGTTTCTTGACAGATCCTTGTGATGCCGAAGTTGAGTCTTGAGTGTATCCCAAACCAGTCTTGTTGTTTGGCGACCTTTGACTACTAAGAATTTCATTCAATATCCTTGAACTATTTTCAAATTGTGATCCTTTCTTTTCTTTCTCAATTTCACTTTTTAGTAGCTTAATCTCAGTTTCTAGTTTCTCACATACTTGTTTTTTATCATTAAGTTGTTGTATAATGATTTCTTCAGTTTTATTAGCTTCCAGGAGCTGGGACTTCAAATCAATGATGGTTTGTTCTGGCTCCTTGATGGTTTTGGAAACTTCCCACTCTCTTGATTTAGTATCTTCTTTACTCTCTAGAAGCTCTCTTCTTAGTACCTTGTTTTGTTTTTTAGTTTTTCCTAGTTCTTCAATTACACTAAGGATTTATTCTTCGAAGTTCCCTTCTTCTTCATCTTCTGAATGTTTATCATCTTGAGTTTTCATTCCCATAAACAAAATCTCTGAATTTTCATTTTCACTCATGTCTGAAGAGTTGTTGTCTTCTTTGGAGTAGAAGTTTTTCTTTTTCTTATAAAATTTCTTCTTGTATTGGTTTTTCTGGTTGAGAACTTCTTCATCATTTTCCTCCTTCTTGGGATAGGGACATTTGTTAGCAAAGTGTCCAATTCTTCCACAGTTGAAACATTTGAAAGGTAATTTTCCTTTATATTTTCCAAATCCTTTATGGAGTTTCTTTATAAAGTTGGCCTCTTCTACATATGATATATCTGATAACTTATCATTGGTTTTTTTCTCCTGCCTCATCTTTGTCTTAGATGTTTTAAAGATTGTTTCATTTTTTGTTGATTTATCATTCCCTGTTCTCATTGCATATGCTGTAAAAATTCCATGAAGTTGATCAACTGTGAGTGTGCTTAGATCAGATCTATCTTCAATTGTAGAAATATCTGCATCATATATCATAGGTAATGACCTTAGTATTTTTTTCACAATAGGTTTATCTGTAATTTCTTCTCCTTTCACTCTGATTGAGTTAACCACTTCATCTACCCTATGAAAGTACTTAACAATATTGTCTTCTTCTTTCATTTTTAGATTTTCAAATTGAGTTCTATAGGTCTGTAGTTTGGCTTCCTTGACTGTTTCATCTCCTTCATATACAAGCTTCAACATGTTCCAAATTTCTTTGGTTGATTTACAATGCATAACCTTCACACATATAGAATTAGTCAACCCTCCTATAATTCCATTAACTTCTGTTGAGTTGTAATTAAAGATTTTATTTCCTGCATCGTCTTTGGGTGGAGTAGCTGGTGCAGTGTAACCATCTACAATAGATTGCCAGATATCAAAATGTTAGGGTCCTAACCCGCACATAGGTAGACAAATATATTCAGATGTAATAAAGGTCAATATTAATAAGGCCTTGCAATAAAATAGAATAATTCGAATGTAAGAAGACCTAATAGAAGCTTCCACTTCTAGAAGGATCTTCCTCTAGATGCTTCTTTTGATAAACATATTTAGTATAAATAGGAGTCAAGGGTATGGGAACCCTAGCTTGGATATTATTGTAATAGATCTATGCTAAACTGGAGGTTTCCCCCTCGAAGAGGCCCATGAACATTGCTTTCAGAATCAAAGTGTTATTTCTCTTGTTATTCTTATATCATTTCAGTGTTATTGTGGTGATTTTTCTGGTTATATTGCTGTTATTCTGCCATTTCTAGCATCTTATTTCTGTTCTACATACTTTTTATATTTGGTATATTACAATTGGTATCATATCACTTTCCTTGGCAGAAATTGTGGGTAATTTTTTTTTTTCAGGGTAGAGACATATTTCGACGTCTTTAAGCCACAAAGATCTATCGTTACGCGCATAAACCTACGGTTGATGGATTCATACATGCAGGAAATACAAGTGGTTCTTAAGTGCACATTTGTTGGCCACCCTTGTAACCCTTGTTGGTACCCCTTCGAGTGGTAGCGCATCAGAAAACACCTGTGTACGGATCGACCTAGATTTCTTGAAGCCCTCTTTAGATAAACTGATCAGTTGCCTGACTGTTATAGTGCCACCGAGAACGACATTCGGGAAGATACTCTCTAGTACCTGGGTAGTTGGGTAGTATGGATAAGGGTACGGTCTATCCTCCTTAGTTAGTTCCCTGAGATATTGGGCCGAGTACTATTATTGGACCCCACACGTATATTAGAGAGCTATAGAATAGGGCAAACCCTTGTCTGTAGAACCCTTGAATACATAACCCTTGGGGACAGAAACATAAACAAATTAAAACAAACAAGATCTATTGCCGCGCAACTGGGTTTGGGTTTCCAAGTAACTACACTTTTCTTCCTGGTTAAGCATTTGGGCATTTCATCACTGCAGTATTCTTCAGATATCTGTATAACTTCGCCCTTATCACATTCATACATATCATTTTTCGGCAAAATTTTTGACCCCACCCACCCCTTTTCGATTCCCTCGTCCTCATGCCCCATACCCGCAACTAAGACTTGGAAGCTCGCTTCAATACCTTTCAATATAGTCTCACCAAGAGCCAACAAGAACTGAAATAACTCAGTGCCAATGTTGTCGGCATCAATACAACCATGCAATACTCAATGGAGGAAATCAAACAAGACCTGACCACCCAGCTTGAATCTGTCTTTTCATCACTTTGCACCAAGCTTCATATCCCTATAGATAATCCTTCCTCTGACTCACCCCCACATACTGAAGGTGAACATTCCTATCATTCCCAAAACTTTCAGCACCATCACTTTCAACGTGACCTACGCCTTCCGCAGGTGGATGTGACTAAATTTGATGGCTCAGACCCCACTGGTTGGGTAGCCCAAATGGAACATTATTTCTCTTTATATGACATTACATATGACTTGGCCAAACTTCGGTATGTTGTTCTCGATCTAGATCAAGAACGTTGGCAATGGTGGAAATGGAGAAAAAATTCTCGTCAAGGGTATATTTCTTGGACACACTTTGTGGCAGAGCTTTATGAATGCTTTGACACTGATACCAACCATTTGGGCCATTTTACAAAGTTGAAACCATAAGGAACAGTGGAAGACTTTATAGCTGCCTTTGAACACTTGGATTTTCGAACAAAGGGCATGTCTGATGCCTTTTGTCAAGAGTGTTTTATCAGTGGCCTCAAGGATGAGATTCAGGCCCATGTCCTCATGGCTCGGCCTCAGAGTTGGGTGGAGGCTACTAAAAGAGCTAAAAAAGAACAACAGGTTGTATCTTCTCAAAACTAGAAACCCTCCTTTATCCCTCTCCCTAAATCAGTAAATCCCACTACTCCCTCTGCTCCACTAAACATCCAAAAATTGACCAGGGCTGAAATGCTTAAATGCCAACTCAAAGGCCTTTGTTATAATTGTGATGACCAATATTTTCTGGGCCACAAGTGTAAGGAACAAAATCATTTTATGGCCATCTCCGAGGATGTTTCGGAAGAGGATGATGAAACTCCCCTTGTGTCTAAGTCACCTGAAACCACTAACATAAACCCTCCCTCAGACCCTCCCGAAGTAGAACCAGTAATTTCTCTCAATGCTCTCACTGGCTTCTCTGCTCCCCAAATCCTCAATCTAATCAATTACATCAAGCATTGGAAGGTCATCATTCTGGTTGATAGTTGAAGCACCCACAACTTTATTCATCGCCGCATTGCCCAAGAAACTCATTGCTACATCCATGTTGTCAATAATTTCCAAATCATGATTTCCAATGGTGGCTCCATGAAATGTGGAGGGCATTGTGAAAATGTGTGTCTCCAAATTGGTGACTACCACCTAAAATCTCATATGTTTGCTATCGACATGGGCTGTTGTGACATTGTGTTGGGTGCAGACTGACTAAGGACTTTGGGTCCCATTCTCATGGATCTCAAGGAATTAACCATGCAATTTGACCAAGAGGGCCACCAATAAAAGTTTCAAGGCATCACCGTCAGTTCACCTGAGATCATTAGTTCCCATCGCATAGAAAATTTGCTCAAAAAAGGTCATTTTGGTGTTATTGCCCAAGTCCATGACATACAAGCAACATACACACCCTCGATGCCACAAGACCTCCAACCCATCCTTTATAAACATCAAGTTGTCTTTTCCACTCCCGAGGGACTCCCTCCTTCCCATGGTGTTCATGATCATTCCATTCCCCTTGTACCCGGAAGCCTTCATCCCAATATCTGTCCATATTGTCACCCCTTTTCCCAAAAAAATTAAATTGAGAAAATGGTCCAGGAACTCCTTAATGAGGTGTTATCAACCCTAGTACAAGCCTCTACTCTTCTCCTGTGGTCATGGTCCTAAAGAAGTAAGGTTCTTGGCGAATGTGTCCTGACTTCCATGCCCTCAAAAAAATTACCATTAAAGACAAATTTCCCATTCCTGTCATTGATGACCTCCTGGATGAATTGAGTGGCACCCAATTATTTACTAAACTTGATATTCGTTCGAACTACCACCAGATACGTATGAAAGAGGCAAACTTTCCCAAGACTACATTTATAACTCATGAGGGCCACTATGTGTTTTTGGTCATGCCCTTTGGCTTGTGTAATGCCCCCTCAACCTTCCAAAGCCTCATGAATCATGTTGTTTGTCCTTTTCTACTTCATTTTTTCTTAGTTTTCTTTGATGATATCCTCATCTATAGAAAAACCTGGCCAAACCATCTTTCTCATGTGGATCGAGTTCTCCATCTACTCTCTCAACACCAACTTTTCTTGAAACAGTCTCAATGTACTTTTGGCTCCTCAAAAGCAGAGTACTTGGGTCATCTGGTTGGAAAGAATGACGTTAGGGTGGATCCTAAAAAGATTGAAGCTATGCAATATTGGCCTCACCCAAAGACTCTCAAAATCTTGCGTGGATTTTTGGGCTTAACAGGTTATTACTACAAGTTTGTTAAGAATTATTGCAAGATTGCAGCACCTTTCATTGCTCTCCTAAAAAATAACTCTTTCACTTGGACCCCAACCACTGCTCAAGATTTTCAAACCTTGAAGATGGCCATGTACACCACTCCAATCCTGACCCTTCCTGATTTCACAAAGACCTTTGTCTTGGAATGCGATGTTTCAGGGAAAGGAATTTGTGTTGTCCTTATGAAAGAGGGCCAGCCTTTGGCCTTTACTAGCAAGAAACTATCTGAAATAAATCTGGGAAAATCAATCTATGAAAAGGAAATGTTGGCTATTCTGCATGTCGTTGATCTGTGGCACCCTTATCTATTGGGGAAACGCTTCAAAATTAAGACAGACCATCAAAGTCTCAAGTATTTTCGGGAACAATGCATTTCCTCCTCAGAGCAACAAAAATGGGTGACTAATCTCTTTGGATATGATTATGAGATCATTTACAAGAAAAGAAAAGACAATGTGGTTCCGTATGCACTTTCCCAAAAATATGAAGACGAATGATCCCTTTTTTATCTTTCCTTCATTGTACCAGATTGGCACCAAGTTGTTCGCCAAGAATGGCTACAAGATCCCAAAAGTTCGCATCTGATCCAACAATTGCAGTTCAATGCTCCAGCTTCCCCAGGGTACTCTTGGCTCCATGATGAGCTTCGATACAAAGGTCATTTGTATTTAAGTAAAAAATAAAAGCTTAAATCCATGGTACTTTCTGAGCTTCATGATACACCCACAGTCGGGCACTCAGGGTTCACCAAAACCTATGATAGGGTCAAACGTTCTTTTTTTCTGGGATGGTATGAAACAAGACATTCATAATTTTTTCGCTGAATGTGATGTGTTTCAACGCAACAAGGGATAAACAGTCAAATCTCTGGGCACACTACAACTGTTTCCGATTCCACCTAGTATTTGGAGGGATATCTCTATGGATTTTATTACAGGCTTACCCAAATTAGGAAACAAATCATTCATCATGGTGGTTGTTGATCGTCTTTCCAAGTATGCTCATTTCTGCGTTGTTCAACACCCGTTTACAACATCCACGGTGGATCAAATTTTCATGGACCAGGTCTTCAAGATTCATGGCATGCCGCACTCTATTGTTTATGATCGCGACCCAACTTTCACAAGTAATTTTTGGCAAGAATTGCTCAAGATACAAGGCACCCAATTACATCTCAGCACATCTTATCATCCCAGACTAATGGTCAAACGGAAGCTGTCAACAAGTGTTTGGAAACATATTTGAGGTGTTTTGCCTCAAAAAATCAAAATCAATGGGCTCAATGGTTACCCCTAGCTGAATGGTGGTAAAACACTTCATACCATACAACTACACACATGACTCCTTTTGAAGCGGTATATGGACAAAAGACACCTTCAGTTCTCTCATACCTACAGGGTGTCTCGAAGGTCTAGGCTGTTGACCAAACACTTACAGTTCGAGAAGCTATTCTCCGTACCCTCAAAGATAATTTGGTCATGGCACATAATCGCATGAAGGAACAAGAAGATCAAGGTCGCTCTGAATGACAATTTGCAAAAGGGGATCATGTGTTTCTTCGAATGCAACCTTACAAGCAAAATTCCCTCAAGGTCGAGCATTGTCAAACACTAGCACCCAAATTTTATGGTCCTTATACCATTCTCAAGCGTGTGGGACAAGTGGCCTATCAATTAGCTTTGCCCAGTCATTCGAAACTACATCCTATTTTTCATGTTTCATGCTTAAAGAAAGTGATTGGAACTAAGTGCCAAATTCAAACCAACCTTCCCGAGTTAGCCGAAGAAGGATCCATTTGGCTACAACCACAAGCAGTTTTGGACCAACATGAGCGTCGTCTGCATTAGAGAACCATCAAGGAAGTGTTAGTCTAGTGGAAATATACAACTCCAGTAGACGCCACCTCGGAACCAACTACCATTATGCAACAATTTCCACATCTCAAGCCTTGAGGACAAGGCTTCTTTTAAGGGGGAGGACATGTTAGGGTCCTAACCCGCACATAGGTAGAAAAATATATCCGGATGTAATAAAGGTCAATATTAATAAGGCCTTGCAATAAAATAGAATAAGTCGAATGTAAGAAGACCTAATAGAAGCTTCTACTTCTAGAAGGATATTTCTCTAGATGCTTCTTTTGATAGACATATTTAGTATAAATAGGAGTCAAGGGTATGAGAACCCTAGCTTGGATATTATTGTAATAGAGCTTAGCTCAACTGGAGGTTTCCCCCTCAAAGAGGCTCGTGAACATTGCTTTTAGAATCAAAGTGTTATTTATGTTGTTATTCTTATATCATTTCAGTGCTATTGTGGTGATTGTTCTGGTTATATTGTTGTTATTCTGCCATTTCTAGCGTTTTATTTCTGTTATGCATACTTTTTATATCTGGTATATTACAAAAACCAAGAGCCAACATGAACTTTTTCATTCTTATTTTCTATAGAGCATAACATCCACCATTGAACAATGGTTCTTTGTTGTTAGACATTCCCTCTTGTTGATCCATCTTCGAGAACTACCTTCTAGTTGTTAGGTTGTACTGAAGGCACCTGCTCTGATACCAATTGTTGGAATACTGAGAGGGGGAGGGTGAATCAATATTACCCTTTTTAACAATTAGCAATTACTTTATATATTTTATTGAATAACACAATAAATCAACAAAGAATTATATGAAAAATTAATTATATAAATATATTTGATATCAATTATAGGGTTTTATAGAGAATAGCGAAGGACACCAATCCTCTTTAGAGAAAAAAATCTAGGAGACACATATCCCCTTCTTCAGTGCACCAAGCCTAGGAAGCACCAACTCCCTCATCTTTAGGGCACCAACCCTAGGAAGCACCAACTCCCATGTATTTAGGGCACCAACCCTAGGAATCACCAACTACTTTATCTTTTACATTTTACTTAGTAAGGATCTGAATCCTTCCATGGTTCTCCCTTCCACCCTCACTTCATAAGAACCAATAGTTCTTCTTCTTAGAATGTTCTTTTGTTTTTATATTCTTATCTGGACTGCAGAGACACTTTCTTCTCACTACTCTTTCTCGTTTATATACTCTTCTAACTGGTGTGAGCTATGAAAAATTGTGTCCCTTTGTTTGGACCATCGCACCTCTTCATTAACAATAATCTCGTTTGTTTTTACTTTATTCAAATATTATCAAGAATCCTTTTCAATTTAATGAAAATTCTTTTCATTAATCAATCAAAGGTATTGATTGATTTCATTTAATCAGTCACAGGTATTGCAAAAAACAAATTCTGTAGAGGCGCTTCTTTCAAACCCTTACATGTGACCATCTGCACAAAACCATGGGATTATTGTCTAAGCTATGTTCCCAGTGCCTTATGGATTATGTGTTCATAACTTATGACTAGGGGCTAGAACCTAGTTCTCAAGATTTCGACGTTGAAAGATTTTTCTTTGAAAATCATCTAATCTTTTAGAGTTTTCAATTTCCCGAAATGGTTACCTCTCACATGGGTTGATCCGATGGTTGACATGATTCCCAGAAGAAAATCAACGGTCTAGATCCAATCCTTACTTATTCTTTTACTGCTTAATCTAATAGTTATGACTTAATCAACAGGTGAGTGAACGATTCTCGTTCATTTCAGAACATCACGACTCTAGGCATTTATCGTTGATGAAAAATCTGGAAGTACATACTCCCAAAGTGATGTAGCTGCAGACATCACTTGTGACTTGGAACTGGTGGAGTGGTTTCCACGTGTCACTTAGATTCATGATTTACACATACCTAAAATTCTGATTTCATCTTGACACTTGTCATTATTTGAGTATGCCATGTGTCATTAGTGACATAGATCTATTGATGTGTGTTCTACGTTTCTTTAGTTCATGACTTCAGAACTTCGGCCTTTGGGCGAACTCATATGTTCTGAATCCTTTTTCTCTGAAGTGGTCAGCGCCGAATTCAACCACACTGATCCTTGGTGCGCTCTGAATAGTTCAACGGTTGAGAAGATTTCCCTACTCTTCCTCTAATCCAATGGTTGACGAAATTTCATGACTTTGAAATTTCATGACTTTATCGTTGATGACTTTCATGGCAATTAGTTGTGTTTGGGAGGTGGCGCCGCGTAGATGCCACCATGGTGATCATGAGGGGGTGAAGATTTGTAGAAGTGGGGAAGGTGTAAGGGAGGGACAATCCTTCCATGATGAATGGGCTTCTTCGGGTTGTGGTCGATGTGAGTAGGTATCTGCATCTTGTGAATGGGAGTTCTGGGATTGAGAGGAGAAGGTGGTCTGTGATCATCAATGGGAGTGCGTGGCGACTGATATTTGTTTGGAGCGGGCTTTGGGTTCTGATCATGGGGAGCAGCGGGTGGAATCATGTGGACATGGGGATTTAGTGGTACAACTTGCGGGTGATGGGCGTTAATGTTATTTCCTGCACGGGGTGGAGGTTTAATGGGATAACGGGGTTTCCCCGGAGGAGAAGGATGGGGGAAGTCCAGAGGATGTGGGGGAGAAGTAGGTGGCTTCATGTGGTCATGGGGAGGTTTATGACCAGGGAAATGAGATTGCTTCTCGTGTGGGTGCGGAGGTAACGGAGGATTATGCCTCGGCAAAGGCTTATCATTGTGATGGAAAGGGGGGCTGGCAGATGGAGAATGTGGCTCAGAGTAAGCATATGAGCAGATTATAGAGAGAACAATGAGCAGGAGGAAAGGAAAACGATGATGAAGAATCCCTGCCATCTCAACGAAATCCAATGGAAATACAAGTGATGGGAATGGAAAGGAATGCGATGGGAAGGGAGATTGGAGTTGAGAGTTTATATAGGCAAGACAACAGCCCATGAGAGTAGGGAGGTAGTTGCGGATGTTGAAATGATAATGGTTATTTGACAATAAAATCAGTGTACACAAAGGAACAACTTCAGAGCAGCCTCTGTAACACATTGTAGGCGACCGTTTTTCCTGTTTGTGTTCACAACATAAATGATTAGTTGGGTGCTTTGCATTTGGTAGAGATGATTATATATAAATTTTATATTGGAGGTGAGTAAGATTTGATTAATTAAATTTCTATATTTATCAAGTGTGTCCAGGTTCGAGGATGCACTTTATGACGGTGTATTTATTTATTCCGATTGTCCATGGGCCGCGTTTCAGGATAAGCTTAATCTCTTTATTAATAATATTTGGTGGTCGGGACCATTTGCTTTTCCTTCCCCGACTTTAATGAATGACGGATAATGCGAAAGGAGTAACTTATTCCTATCACATTGCCGTCTACATGTCAGCGTTTACGGCGCCGGATGTTTGTCGATAAAATTTTAGGATTTTATGTATAAGTCAAAGAGAAGTGGCACAATGTCATATTATTTGACCATGTAAAGGAATATTAGAAAATTTATGAACGCACCGAAAGATTGGATGTGATTGCAGGGACCTCCGACCAAAGAGATTTTTCTTTCCGTTATTTTGTCATATCGAGTTTACCCAGTCGGTGAAGCAGTTGAATACCCCCTATAGCATATCCAGTCACAGAGGCGAAGGTAGCTTACCTAGCCAAGTAGACTTTTCAGGCGAGCAATAACCAGCCTGGTTATTACTCGCGGACTTTTCAACCAGAAAAGTTCGTATAAACTTCTTTACTGCAATGTTGCCTTATTATTTTTTTAATCAAGGTTATTTATATTTGCCCCTTGTAAACTTTTACATTACACACACAAAAGCCTACGAAGAGAACCGTTAAACTTAATTGCCACAAACAAAACCCGAGTAACATTGGCATCTAGTTTCATCAATGGGACTATGTCACGGTAATCACGACATCCACGTTAAAATGAAAAGTGATTTTGGTTTAAAGGATAATTTAGTTACCCCACAAAACTATATAAGTAGGGTTGTAGTCCGCTCTCATATATATAACATAAATTCACAACATTTAGAAATACAAGAAACTCATTTGAAATCTTTAAGATCCAACTTAGAGAGTGGCAAGTAATATCACTCCACTTTTTAGTTCAAATTTAAGAAACAACGAGAGTCCAAATCCACTTTTTAGTTCAAATTTAAGAAACAACGAGAGTCCAAATCTAGATGTGAAATCCAAAACCAAGAGCTAAGAGCCAAATTCTTCAATTTTTTGAGTTTTGGAAAATACAAATCTAGGAAGGCTTACATCTTGAAAATTAGAATAAAAAGAAACAATTAGTGACTTGTAGGTATAGATATGCACGAATTATGCTTCATAATTAGTTAAATAACAAAATCAAAGTTTAAACTTCATGGTAAAATGACTACTATTTCAACTTTCATTTATGTCAGTGTTTTTTTAATGTCTTTCTCACTTTGGAAACTAAAGGAGTTTTCAACTAAAAGTAGTGTTTTGACGAACATTCATTTAGTGAGAAATGCTATCGATGTGTCGAATGCCTAATTACAATTGGGCCAACAAAATCCATCTCAATCACTTTATATTGAAGTTTGATAGTAATTTCTTTGAAACTCCCTTTCTCAACTTTCTTGGACTCATGATATGTTGGACAACTTTGACATGTAAACAATGTTTTTCATTATTAGATTTTATAAAAGTAGCATCCATAGATTAATTAATTGGTATCATTCCATGATGATTGTGCTAATTTCATCATTTTTCTTGAACATGACAAAGTCACATAGTTATAATACTTCCCCTTTAAAAAATTATTGAGGTGATCCAAGATCATATCCTCATGGTATTAAAATAACAATCTCAATTTTCCATTTAAATTAATACTCCTATGTAACTTGATTTCTAAATTATTTCCAAACCCAATACCTAATGATTCTTTTATTTCACATTATTCTTATACTTCACATTATATTTGAATAACCTTTTCCATGATTTTAGAGCCCACCAGTGTTCACAATTAATTATTAGAAGTATGCAAAATCACTCTATATATCATTTATTCATAATTTAGGAATTCCCTCCATTAGAGGTGATTTAATATACTCCCACATCTAATAAGGGGATATGGGTGAGTGCACGAAGTTGGTGGATGATAAAATGACAACGGGGTGAGAAGGAACACACATTCACCGGAACACATGCACATTTCTAGGAATGTGCACGTGTTTCTAGGAACACACACACATTTGTGATGTGACAGTTTTGACAAAGCTTGAACCTCCACTCAACAAGCCACGTAGGAACATTTCCAAGAACATGTGCGCGTTCTCAAGAACACACATGTTAACACGTGTAGAAGAACGCGTGCACATTGAAAAAAAAATAGTGTGTACACGCTTTAGGAATGCATACGTTCCTTTTAACATGAAATATCTCTCTATCCCCTCCCCCTCTCTTTCGCTCTCCCCTCCTTACCTCCATCTATCTTCCTCTCTCTCTCTCCAATCACTCTCTCCCTCTTTTTCACTTGTTTTCTCCCCCCCTCTTTCTCCCTCTCCATTTCCCTCTCTCTATTTCCCCTCTTCTCCTCTATTCTTGTCTTGTTCCCCTCTCACTCTACCCCATCAATCCCCCCATATCTCTCTACCCCACTC
>SNQJ01S0002703.1:251509-272722 GCA_010110895.2 Picea sitchensis | reverse complement strand
GGGAGAGATGGATCGAGAGAGAGAGAGAGAGGAGGCAATAGAAAGTAGGAAAGAAGGAGAAAGAGTGTGGGGTAGAGAGGGGAAGAGAGGGAAGGAGGGGGAGAGAGTGGGGAGAGAAATAGGGAGAGAAAGCACACAGAGAGAGGAGGAGGGGAGTAAGGGAGGGAGAGAGAGAGAGAGAGAGAGAGAGAATTAGAGAGTGGGAGAGGAAGGAATGTTGAGAGAATAAAAAGAGAAAGAGTGGGGTATAGAGATATCAAGGGGGAACAATGGGTGAGAGAGAGAGCGGGGGGGGAGGGGGGAAGAGGGACACAAGGAGAGAGGGGAAGAGGTGGAAGAGAGAGAGAGGGATATGGATAGATATAGGGGGGATAAAGTGAGTGAAGGATAGGGAGAGTGAGGTCGAAGAGAAAGAAAGGAATATAAAGGGGGAGAGAGATAGAGAGAGAAAGAGAGAGAGACGTGTGTGCGCTATAGGAACACATGCATGTTATTTGAATTTCATTATTTTTCAGGAGGGAGTCACAACTCTAGGATACATGTTTGCAGAGTTGGTTGCCTCAGATTTAGGTTCGGGATGACAAACCTAGTGGTTCATCCCGGAAATACATAAAAATCTCCATTTTTATGAATTCCTCTCCATATCTCTATTTTTGATGTTATTTTTCTATAGGCTACACAATTCAGTGACTGACGAAATTAAAAAAAAAAAAGATAGAGTTGGTTGTGAAGATTCCAAATATGATTTTTTTTAATTAATAATGTTTACTATTTTTAATTTATTTTTGTCTTTACATATATCAAAATACTAGAATATATACCTCGCTTGTTTTTGCTATAAATTTTTGTCGGCTTAACCATTTCTTGAATGATTTATATGTGGCATTATAGGAGACCAATATCTACAATATGAAAACAACACAATAAAAATGGTTTCTCTACAAGTATATAAGTTTTTGGAATGAAATTTCATCATTAAGGTACTCAACACCTACATGAACAAAAACATATACCTTATATTTTGTTGGAAAAATAAGATACCATTGTTAGAAAAAATAAAATTTGAAATAGTTGTTCATAATTTCTATGAATAAAAGTTTTATATTCGGAAATATAATTCAATTTCCTAAGTTTTATCTTGTTACAATATATTCAAAATCATTTTAAAAGTACCTTGAATAATCTCTCCAAGTTAACATTTCCTTTTTTCCAAGTTTGCATTTCCACTAACATGTCATGAGAGACCATCATTAGCTTACACTCACCCATATGTGATATAAAAGTAACAATGTGAAAAAAAAAGTTATAAAAAACAAGAACAATAAAATGAAGAAAAGAAATATCATAAAATATCTAACGAGACTACTCACATATCTAATAAAGGAATATCTACATAAAATAAGAGTAACAATATAAGAAACAACAAAAGAAGAAAAACAATGTCATCCAAAAATTTTACATAGGGTTACACTTTATGTCATTCAAGTCTATTATGAAGAGTTTGGAGGTTGGATCGAATAAGGAATCATTTTCTCCATCATTCTTTTTTCGTGAAAGAAATTAGGAAACCCTAATATTTTCATGGGGCTTTGGACATAACAAAAAATCTTGGATTTAGAGGCACTTCCATGATCTATGAAGGAGGGAAGGGTTGTGAAGTCTAATGAGATTTTTAAAACTAGGAGGACCAAAAAATTTGTGATGAAGAAAGATTTGGTTAGGATAACTCTTTGTGAGGAAATGAGTGTGGAGCAACCTACAAAATTATTTGGGAAGAAATTGATTGAAAACTTGAAAAGTTCCATAATCACAAAATTGGATTTCTCCCATTAAATGACCGAATGCAATAATCATGGGCACCGGTCTTAGGATATGTAATAGTGTTACAAACAATACTATTATGATTTCACATGTACTGTTTTGAAAATAAGAAGAGATTGAATATTGTAAATCATAGATGTAGATTACATATAGTATAAACTCCATCTTATCTTTGATAAGGTAATACTTTTGATTTAGTTCTTGTAAATCATATGTGTAGATTACTTCTAGTAAAACCTTTAGCTTGGCTTGGGTAAAGTAATGCTCTTATTGAATTATTTCATTTTCAATGACAAAGGATATATAAAATGGTTTTACCAAATTTTCTATGTTATAAGGACATAGGGATTATTTAAATTATATCAACAATTAGTTATGATAATAATTCAAATTTACTTATGGTAAATATTTGGTAGTTCATATAATGGAGGGTTCATTGGATATAATCAAAGAAATTTTTTGAACTCATGTAAATGATATAACCTATTTTGTATATATCCATAGAAATTTTTTGAACTCATGTAAATGATATAACCTATTTTGTATATATCCATGAAGCGCCCATAGGAATTTGTGTGTTGTAAGCATGATTATAATCCTATCTTGAATAATAAGATATACTGAGACCTTGCCCATGTATGTTTTGTTGACACAGCATCAAGGTTTTACCAAGTAAATATAGTGTGTTAATTTTTTGACAAGTGGTACCCTAAAGAAAATTTGGTTGGTGAATTTTGGTTTGAGGAAGGTTTGATTAAAGGAAGAGGAGGAGTGAGAAGTATTGGCAGAGTAAAAAGCTAGAATCCAAAACCATAGTCGTCGACATAGTAAAACCCTGGTCGGCATTCGAAGATAAATTGATCCTACCTATCGTTGATTCTGCAGAGATTGAATTTTGTTGTGTCTACTCGCTCAGAAGAAGAGGAGTAGAGCTGCCACAAATATGTTTGCTGGTTTTTTGGGCCGAGCAGAGAAGGACAAGAAGAGTAGAGAGTTGTGAGGTCGAAGGTCTGTTGGGCCGAGTAGAGAGGGCCACGAATGTTGAGTTTTATGAGAATAAAAGTTAGTGCAATACTCTGCAAATCCTTGGGAAGGTCGCTAAGACTACCGAGACTAAGTGAAGCTCTACGCGAGTTAAGGCCATCGAGACTACCGAGGCTAAGTGAAACCCCGGGCAATTCGTTTTTGGAAACTATGAAGCTGCACATTTTGTTTCTTAGACATTTTATTTTTTAAGAAGTTTTCGCCTGTTCTATATTTGTTTAGAGGGTGGGGTAAAATTTTATTGGAGAGGTATATATTCAAAATATTGTTGTTTTTTTTTTAAAGGAGGATCAAGTTTGGTGGAGGTCGTTTGAAGTTTTCTGTGATAGAAGAGTCTATTTTTCATATATATATATATATATTAATTTGGAGAGAGCATGTAATGAATTAATAACAAAGGTGACAAATGCTAAATTTGAGGTTGAAAATTTTAATGGTAAAAATAGTTTAGAATTGTGGAAATTTAAAATGAGCAATAAGGATTTCATAAGACGTTAAATGGAAAGACGAAAAAACCTGCATCTATGACTGATGAAGAGTGGGAATACTTGGATGTCAAAACCCTTGGCATGATTGAATTATGTCTTGCTAATGGTGTATGGTTTAACATTATTGGAGAAGAAACAATAACAAGCCTATGGAGCATGATGGAAATCATTTATATGATGAAGTCCTTGATGAATAGGATTTACTTGAATAGGCACCTATACAGTTTAAAAATGCGAGAAGGTACAAAAAGAGCAGATCATTCGAATGTGTTTAACACTCGTATATGTAAGTTGAATAGTATGGATGTTAAACCCAATGATGAAGATAAGGTAGTTACATTGTTATATTCATTACATGAATCTTGGGATCATCCGATTACTTCCATTATCTTCGGTACAATTAAGACTCTTGAATTTGATATTGTTGTTGGTGCTCTATTATTTGAGGAGGTGTGAAGAAAATCAAGTATTGAAACCTCCACGCCACAAAAATTGGTGGCTAGAGGTCGGTCCACATAAAGGGGATATGATTTGAGTAGAATATATTGGGCTAAGTCAACAAGTAGAAAGGGTAATGGAAGATGATGCTACTGTAATAAAGTTGGGCATGTTAAAAATGATTGTTGGAAGCTGTATGAGTCCAAGGAAGAATCCAAAAATGAAGAAAATCCTGTAGAATCATGTCAACTTATCATTGATGAAGTCTTTTCCATAAGTGATATCTCTGAATATTATGAAGAATTGTTTTTAGACTCTCATGAATCTCACCATATTTTCCCACATAGAAGTTGGTTTACTTCTTATGAAGGAGTTGATAGTGGAATTGTTCTTATGGGTAATAATAATTATTATAATACTATCGGGCTTGGATGTCTCTAAATCAAAATGTTTGATGCGATATAAGGACATTAACTGATGTTAGACATGTTCCTGAACTAAATAAAAATTTAATTTCTCTAAGAGTGTTGGATTATGGTGGTCATAAGTTTATAGGTCAAGGTGGAGAAATCCAAGTGTTTAAGGGTAGTTTGATGGTTACGAAGGAAACAAAGATTTGAAATCTGTATAAGCTAGAAGGAAAAGATGAAACAAGTGAGGTAGCGATGGTATCTAAGAAAGGAAGTGCACCTACTTGTTTATGGAATCATTGACTAGGCCATATGAACAAGAAAGGACTCGGGCTATAGGTACTTGCAAGCCATAAGTTATTTCCAATTTTTCAACCTTTGAATTTTTCCAAATTTTATATCTCTGTTGGTTATACTAACAAAGTTAAGGGATGTATATTCTGGGATCCTACTTTCCACAAAATCATTACTAGCAGAGATATGTACATGGAAAAATCAGTATGATCACAAAGCGAGATTTGTTTGCAAACTCAGGGAACCATTGTGTGGTCTAAAGGTACCCAAAAACTTGTACAAGATGTTAGATTTTTTCATGTTGAGCCAAATCTTCTTAAGAAATGAATATAATCATTGTGTTTATTTTGAAAGTTTGGAAAATGGTACATTCATTTTCTTAGTATTATATGTAGATGATATTCTTATTGAAAGCCAAATAATGTTTAAGATTAGCATGTTAGAGGCTCGATTGGCTGGGATGTTTGAGATGAAGGATTTAGGAGCAACAAAAAAATATTTGGCATACGTACATAGAAATGGTAAGTTGTGGTTATCACGATAAAATTCTATGGAGAAAATACTAATATGGTTGAGTATGAACATTGTAAAATTGGTAAACATCCCTTTAGTTTTCAATTGTAATATTTCTTTAAGTTTCTGTCCTCGTAGTAACGAAGAAAAAGTTATGTTTCCTATACTACTTGCTAATATAGTAGGAATATTGATGTTTTAGATGAGATGTTCAAATATTTCACATTCAGTTGGTGTTGTGAGTGGACACATGGAAAAACTAAGTGAAGAACATGGAAGCACGCAAAACTAGGTGAAGAACATGGAAATGAGTGCTTTGATATATTAGAAGCACAAAAACAAAAGTATCACCTATAGTGATTGCATGATTTAGTCTATGGTTATGTCTATTTAGAAGACTTGGACAAGAAGAGACCTACCTTAGGTTATGTCTCACATGAATCCAAGGATCTATTGGCTAACTTTGGACAAGTACAATATATGGTGTTCTATGGTGGTCGAAGCATTATGCATTTGACTAATTGTTCATCGTATCAAAATGGGATAATGCATCATTTTGTAAGTCAGGTTATTGATGGAGGTGGAGTGGTCAATACTGAAGCAAGTTGTATAGGCATGTTGACATGACCAATTAGAGAAGATATGATGGAGTGTGGCTTCTCTTGGCTTGCAAAAGAGGTGATGAATAGGCTTGGGAAAATTATAAGGTAAGTTAGTGAACCGATGTAACCAAAACAAGTTTTTGAACTAATGTAAACCATCTAACCTATGTTTTATATATCCATGAATCCGAGAGAGACATTTGTATCTTGTAAGCGTGATTA
Organism: Picea sitchensis; assembly: GCA_010110895.2. Taxonomy (NCBI): domain Eukaryota; kingdom Viridiplantae; phylum Streptophyta; class Pinopsida; order Pinales; family Pinaceae; genus Picea; species Picea sitchensis. The sequence continues at coordinate 266,890 of SNQJ01S0002703.1, read as the reverse complement.
TAAGCCTATATTGAGTAATAAGAGATACAAATACCTTTCCCATGGATATTTCCTTAACACACTTAAATTTCATGTGGTAATGGTGTGATTATTTTGTCTTATTATCATATTTCTTGCATTTAATTTTGTTTCAGTCTCATGAATATGAACAAGGATGGAATTTTAACAAGTCTATCAGTGAGAGTTCTTCAAGGGTAAGGGAAAAGGGAAACCATGGAAATCATAGAGATGTCGGTCTTTATGTAGAGACAACATTGATGCCTATAATCATAGATACCCATTTTTCGTTTGATTTTTTTCCCTAACCCACTAGTTTATGCTTCATTCGTCCCTAGTGTCCAACTAAGGTTAGATTGACATGTGGCAAGCAAAAACTTCATTGCATCTGAGAAAGTAATTTGTTTCACAACATAGATAATTTGTTTGATTTTTTTTTCATTCCATGTTTTTAATGAAAATGTTATAGTTTATTTGAATGATACATGTGTCATATCTCTCAAAGATATTTAGGCCCATAAACATGAAAATACTTAATCGCTCATTACTTTTGAAAATATGTTGTTTCTTGACCCTCTCAAATATGTACATAAATCCTTTCACATTACATGCACCATCACCAAATATGAAAATACTTAATCGCTCATTACTTTTGAAAATATGTTGTTTTTTTACCCTCTCAAATATGTACATAAATCCTTTCACATTACATGCCACCATCACCAAATAATAGAAGGAAGCAAAATGGCCTTAACACCACATACATAATATATTAAAATACTAGTAAACAATTGTTGGAAATACCAAAATACTAGTAAACAATTGTTGGAATATATAATTTCTACTTATCTAATATACTTGCTAATGTATTGAGAAGTAAAGCTAATCTTTATGTGAGTTATGTGATCCTATTCTTAAGAGGTTGTTAGAAAGTTGGATTGGTAAGATCCTTGTTTGGTGTGTGGTTAAGATATCTTTCAACCTCTCCAGTTATCTTTGGAATACGTTAGAACTAATAACATTAGAATAAGTTAAAACTGATAACAGTATATACACTCTATATAATAGAGTCAAATGTATTGATATTTACAAGTAATTGAATATCTGTGTATTATACTCTCCTCTTCTATTTTGTCATAATATCAGAGCGTCAAGTATGGGCGTGAATCCCTCAGGGGAGTGCCCAGAATCATGCGGAGAGTAGAGTAGTGTTGATTGCGAGTGAGTTGTATGTTGTGTTGAGGCTGTGGGTGACCACATGATCCGTCGTGTCGGCTAGAGAGGGGAGAAACCTGTGCATGGAGATGGGAACTAGAGAGTTTGTTGTTGGTTTCCCTTTCCCGTTGTTGTTTGCTGCACTGATTTTCTGGACAATCTTGTTATGAAGGTTGCCTTCAAAAGTATCTCATAATTATATTAAGTGCACATGGAGATGAGCGTTGGATAGTCAACATTGATCTCTGGATGGTGCGATTGTAGTGTGACATACTTCTTTACTTATAATCTCAATCCAATGACTTCTTGAATTCGCCATTGCATTTACTGCATGAAGAAGACTATCCGTGGAGCATAGACCACCAGAAATAAGACTAGCTACTTGTGCATGCAAAATAGATATGCGTGGAATGTGGCAACATGCGTAGAGTTGTTGCGTGGAGTTTGCAGCCTAGAGGTTTTGAAGTTGTTAGTGAAGCTTCATCGTTCAAAAAGGAGGATGTCAATTATTATCTCTGTGTGAAAGGCAGCATGCGTAGAGCTGTTGCGTGGAGTTTGATGCCCGTGTGTAGATTTGTATGAGATGTTGGAGTGCAGATGTGTTGTTCGTTAGAGGGGGTACTGTATGAGATGGTAACCTGTAGATCCGCATAGAGATGAGCCACATCTGGTAATTGAGCAATCTCTCTGCTATTGTCAGCTGTCGAAAAAGACCTGTGAGTGGAGAAGGCATGAAAAGTCACCATTGATCTTTCTAGTTGTTGTCGGATCGTCCAGGGTTCTAAGATTGAGGATAGTGAGCTTGAATTTCTTGTTACTTAAAGTTAGCAGTTTCTGGTGCGGAATCATGTTTAGCTTTCCGGAGCTCTTCCTTGATCCCGAGCCACGTTGACTTTATTCATAGATGTTGTTGATTTCAAAACCTTGTGGTGAAGATTACAGAGAATCTACCCTTTAATGCCACTGCAGGTCACTGCTGGTAAATGCATATGGATATTTCGTGCAAGGCGATTTCAGTGAGAGTGCCTTCTCTACACGTCATCCATTTGGGATCTTTTTCTTCCAATCAGGGGACTAATGCAATTGTGTTGAGCACAAAGAATATTACAGATAATTGGTATTTCAGAAACTATGAGCGGATGCTAGTGTCCAATATTTTGTTAGCATGGTGCATTTGTTATCTTTGTGTGAAGAATTTGTTGCGTGTGATTGCAACATTTATCTTTGAGCGTGGAATTGTATGTGAATCCAGAATTATAAATGTATTGAGTCTAGCTAATTCAATATAGTTTCATTGTTATAATTAGCTACTCTAAATATGAAACAACATTAATTGTAGAATGAAAATTGACCATGGAAATCAAATATGAATGGTGAAGGATAGAGAAGACCTGGATAGAAAAGAGATATTGTTATTCCCATCATTATATTGCAGCTAAGATTGGATGATGAATAAATGTTGGTAAATTTGGGTAAAATAAAATAGGTTCATGACCATATTATAATGTGAGTCACACATATAATAGAAAGCAAGTTTATGATATTTTGATATAGTGGTCGTAGATATTACTATATTATAATGTGAGTCACACATGTAATAGAAAGTAAGTTTATGATATTTTGATATAGTGGTGGTAGATATTACTGAAGTATGTATTTGGTATAGGTTATGTACCTAGTCATTGTATACTCCCCTAATGTGAAAAGTTTTTGGTGATCTAAAAGCCACTATGTAAAGGGTGGTTTGTGGTCAAAACCACTTGAGAGAGCATGGTTACAGGTAATCCGAGAAAACTTGGTGCATGTTTGAGGGTAATCCGAGAAAACTCAGAGCATGGTTATAGGTAATCTCAGAAAATCTGGTGCATGGTTGAGGGTAATCCTAGAAAACCCACAGCATGGTTATGGGTAAGCCTAAAAAACCCAGGTTGATGATGATGTGATGAAGGGAGAGGTATGAGGAAGAATGGTTGAATGAACCATGACTGAACCATGTAGCTGAAGAATTGATGGTTACAACAGCTAATGACCCATGTATTCCGGTAGATGGATTTATTTTCATATGGACGTCAATCATGAGATGCAGGTACAAGAGGAAGCATATGAAGATATGACCACATAACATATAGATATTTAGATAAGTAGTCATTAAGGGAGAGTGTTGGAATATATAATTCCTACTTATCTAATATGCTTGCTAATGTATTGAAAAGTAAAGCTAATCTCTATGTGAGTTGTGTGATCCTATTCTTAAGAGGTTGTTAGAGAGTTGGATTGGTGAGATCCTTTTTATTCTTAAGAGGTTGTTAGAGAGTTGGATTCGTGAGATCCTTGTTTGGTGTGTGATTGAGATATTTCCCCAACTTCTCTAATTATCTTTGAAATAAGTTAGAACTCATAACAGTCTCAACAATCTATATAATAGAATCAAATGTATTGATGTTTACAAATAATTGAATATCTGTGTATTATACTCTACTCTTCCCTTTTGTCAACAACAAATTACAAAAGGTTAAAAAATAATATGAGCTCTACATTAGATCACTAGTTTATATTAAAGATCACTACTTTATATTAATTTTCTGAGTCTAAACTCTTCATTGTATTCATTTATTATTGTTCTCGTTATAAACTCTTCAGAATATTCATTTGATATTAATTCCTTTAACATGTCATACTTTATAAAATTGTATTAAGAATGGCATGTGTTAATATTCAATTATAAAACCCGCAGTTTTTATTTGATACTACTTCTTTTAACCTGTCACAGTTTACAAAATGATCACTGTCACAAGAATGGTGTGAAACATTTACATTAAATCAAAGTGGCATTAAACCACTATGTAGTTTATTGAACATAAACAAGTGAGCGTATAGGCAATAAATAGTTCGGATATCAATTCAGATTAAACGAAAAACCGACTTATAACTTATATTATTCTATTTAAACTATCCGAATTATACAAATTATTTTAACATAGTTATCTAAAGCAGATCTTGCACTGTGATCTGATCTTAGCATAGCGCGGCATAGATGACAAGATCTGTGTATACAATATGCCTATATGTCTTAGCTAGTAGAGTCCGAGCCGCCTCTCGTGCACATACGTACTCGCCGTATTATTCTGTATAATGTACACGTTGCGTCTCTGTTGCCATCCTACAATACAGTATACAAAACGAAAGGATTTAAATTAAAATATTTCTTTCTACCGGGATATTGTTTGCAACATAAAAGTTACAGTATGCACGAGAGAGACATGAGAGTTTAGTATGCAGAAGTAGAGGAGCCAAGATAACTTACGGTAATTAGAGGTGTTTGGGAGGTGGCGCCGCGTAGAATCCACCATGGTGATCATGAGGGGGTGGAGATTTGTAGAAGTGGGGAGAGTGTGAAGGAGGGACAATTGTTCCATGATGAATGGGCTTGTTCGTGTTGTGGTCGAAGGGAGTAGGTATCTGCATCTTGTGAAGGGGCGGAGTTCTGGGATTGCGAGGAAAAGGTGGTCTGTGATCATCAATGGGAGTGGGTGGCGGCTGATATTTGTTTGGAGCGGGCTTTGGGTTCTGATCATGGGGAGCAGCGGGTGGAATTATGTGGACATGGGGATTTAGCGGTACAACTTTGGGGTGATGGGCGTTATTTCCTTCACGGGGTGGAGGCTTAATGGGATAACGGGGTTTCCCCGGGGGAGAAGGATGGGAGAAGTCCAGAGGATGTTGGGGGGAAGTAGGTGACTTCATGTGGTCATGGGGATGTTGATGACCAGGGAAATGAGAATGCTTCTCGTGTGGTTGCGGGGTTAACGGAGGATTATGCCTCGGCAAAGGCTTATCATTGTGATGGAAAGGCGGGCTGGCAGATGAAGAATGTGGCTCAGAGTAAGCATATGAACAGATTATAGAAAGAACGATGAGCAGGAGGAAAGGAAAACGATGATGAAGAGTCCCTGCCATCTCAACGAAATCCAATGGAAATGCAAGTGATAAGAATGGAAAGGAATGCTATGGGAAGGGAGAGTGGAATTTAGGGTTTATATAGACAAGACAACTGCCCGTGAAAGTCGGGAGGTGGTGGAGATGATGAAATGATAATGGTTGTTGACAATACAATCCGTGGGTCCGGAGATCGTGTATGATGTGGGCCATCAGTGTACACAAAGGAAGAACTTCACTGCAGCCTCTGTAACACATTGTAGGCGCCCGTTTTTCCGGTTTATGTTCACAACAGAAATGATTAGTTAGGTGCTTTGCATTTGGTAGGGATGATTATATATAACATTTATATTGGAGGTGAGTAGGATTTTATTAGTTAAATTTCTATATTTATCGAATCTATCCAGGTGCGAAGATGCACTGTATGACGGTGTATTTATTAATCCCGATTGTCCATGAGCCGCGTTTCATGATAGGCGTATTTTCTTTATTAATTATATTCGGTGGCCGAGACGATTTTCTTCTCCTTCCCCGACTTCACTTTAATGAACGAAGAAGAATGCGAAAGCACTAACTTAGTCCTATCAGCTTTTACGGCGCCCGACGTTTGTCGATAAAATTTTGGGATTTTACGTATAAGTCAAAGAGAAGTGGCGACAATGTCAATATTATTTGACCATGAAATCTCAGAAAATTTATGAACGCGCCAACAGATTGGATCTAATTGCAGGGACCTCCGACCAAAGAGATTCTTCTTTCCGTTATTTGATCATATCAAGTAGACTTTTCAACGACAACAGTTTATATAAACTTCTTTATTGCAATGTTGTGCTTTCTTTTTAAAAGACCGTTTACATGCTGTTATAAGTTATTTATGTTTGTCCCTTGTATATTCTTATATTTCACACACAAAAGCCTACAAAGAAAACCCCTAAACTCATTTGCCACAAACAAAACCCAAGTAACATTGCCATGTAGTCTTAAGCAACGGGCTGCGTGATGGCAATCATGATACGATGATTCAATTCCACGTTAAAATGAATAGTGATTTTAACGATAGGATTGGAATCTATGGCTTTTGAGGAGGAAATATACTTCTCATGATTCAAATCTATGTTCTTTTAAGGAGGAAACATACTTTCTTAGGCGCACTTAAAAGTTCTTAGCATGAGTAGCCCTCTCAACTAAGACTTTTTTGTTAAGTTTAGTATCAATAATCAAATTTTTGCACATGTAGCATAGTTTTTCTATATAATTTCTAGTCTTGTAGTTTCTATATAATTTCTAGGGTTGTAGTTTCTTCGGATCCAACTTAGAGAGTTGCAAGTAATTTCTAGTTTCAAATTTTGAAACTCTGTAGGTCCAGAGATAGATGCAAGATCAAAAACCATATTCTTCACTCTTTTTAGTTTTGGGGAATATATAACTATAAAATTGGGGAGGCTTAACAATTCCAAAATTATAAAATTGGGGAGGCTTAACAACTCCAAAATTAAAACAAAAAAAAAATTTAATGTCCTGTAGATATGTATATATGAAAAAATCGTCTCTTAATAATTAATTAAATAACAAAATAAAAGTTTAAACTCCATGCTAAAAAGAATACTATTTAAACTAGTTGACTTATGTCAAGTGTCTTATTAAATAACAAAATAAAAATTTAAACTCCATGCTAAAAAGAATACTATTTAAACTAGTTGACTTATGTCAAGTGTCTTCCTCACTTTGGTGACTAAAGGAGTTGTCACTTAAAACTAGTGATTCGAGGAGCATTCATTTAGTGAAAAACGCTATCAGTGTGTCTTGTGCATGATGACAATTTCTATTAAACTCCTTTTCTCAACTCTCTCAGAGTGATGAAATGTTGGAAAATTTCTACACATAAATGATTTTTTTTTGTATGATTATTCTTATCTTATTATTCTTATTCTACATTATAATTAAATGTGCCTAGTGAGTGATCGTTATCTAAATTTTTCATTTAAATTATTATTCTTATTTAATTTGATTTCTAAATAATTTTCAAATCTAAGATTTTTTTTTGTTTGCTAGTTTGTTCGTGACCTGTGGGACTAGTCTGAATCGCGATTCAGGAGCATCTAGGTCGTTAAAATCACCCGGGGATCGCACCCGGACTGAGCCACACCAACCCTTAACATGGCTTGATTTTTTGTCCTCGCAGGTTTCGAACCGGTGATTTAACATCACAAAGTACTTTAACAACACACTTCATAACCACACTCCATCACCGACTGTCCTACACCTCAAGGACAAACCCAAGGCTTCATGATTCTTCTATTTAACATTATATTTAAATGTCCCTAGTGCCTAATCATTTCTTAATATTTCATTTAAATCTTTACTCTTATCTAAATTGATTTCTAAATTATTTCCAAACCCAAGATTTAATGATTATGTATTTAACATCATATTACTTAATGATGATGTATTTAACATCATATTTTCAGGGTGCCTAGTTAATGATCACAAATGGAGACAAGCAAAACCATCTCACTCACTTTATATTGAATTTTGATGGTAACTCACTTTATATTAAATTTTGATGGTAACTCACTTTATATTGAATTTTGATGGTAATTTATCTTAAAGTCATTTTCTCAACTCTCCCATACTCATGGGATTCAAAACCATCTCATTCACTTTATATTGAATTTTGATGATAATTTATCTTAAAATCATTTTCTCAACTCTTCCATACTCATGATATTCTGGAAAAATTATGCACATAAATGATCTTTTACATTATTACTTTTATTATATTATTCTTGTTTCACATTAATATTTTCCAAAACATTATCCATAATTCTAGAGTTACTTTTATCATATTACTCTTGTTTCACCATTAATCTTTTCCAAAACATTTTCCATGATTCTAGAGTTCATCAATGTTCAAAAAAGCTTCCACACATAAATGATATTTTACATTATTACTCATATCATATTACTATTATTTAACATTAATCTTTTCCAAAACCTTTTCCATGATTCTAGAGTTGATCAATGTTGAAAATTGCTTAGAAGAATGCAAAGACACCTATATTTCATTTATTTATAATTTCCTCCATTAGAGGTGATCAAAGATACTTACATATCTCAAAAGGAATACTTGCTATAAGAGTAGCGATGTGAAAGACAAATCTATTAAAAAAAAACATTAGTAAAAAAATAAAATATATATCACACATATCTAATGAGTCTAGTCCCATCTCTAAAGAGAGGAATATCTACATAAAACAAGAGGAACTCCAAAGCAACAAGCTCTCTCCCTGTAAGTGCGTGGCGCATGACATGTTCTCCAAAATGTCAAAATGCGAGGGACAAAAGATTGCACGCTGGCATCGAGAGGAAATATTTGATTGATTATGTGACAAAGATCAATACATGCGCTCCAAAATGTCAAAATGAGATTATGGAAGCCATGTCACCCCTTACAAGTTGCGACATCTTTTTAATTTCTATTGTTATTAAGTGAGAAATATGGCTATCATCAAAGACAAGTGGATGGGATCCAACTCATATATTTCCTAAGAGAGTAGGAATGGACATAGAAAGAAGAGACTAGCATATAAGGGATTTATCATTAACTGATCTGACATGCATAGACGTTTTCTTCCATACTATGGAAATTTGGTAGCATCCACGTGAGAGAAGAATACCCACCCAATAGTTGCATGGAAGTATACCATAACTCCACACCTCAAACTAAATTTGTTTCACTTTTATTTTAATAAAATTATGCTTCAAATTGAATGTGACATAATATATGTACCTTGGAATCTCTTCCTCATTGGTCCATGCCTCATACCAAGTAGGGAGAGACCTTCATGCTCTTTGAATTGGTTTTTTCTCACATGTTAGAATTCAACTCATCATCGTAATATTGAGAATCATACACTTGATGGTTTAGTGATCTAGTTGATTGTACTAGTTTCCCAGACATGTATGAGATGCACCAGATGTGAGGAGGGGGTTTCCCTCATATGTTCTGGCATCAACATTTGATTCTGGAGATATATCTCCATTTGTCTTACCTTGGATGATGAGCCTAAGTAACGCCTTTAATTCTTGGGCACTTGTGGACTTACCCCTATCGACATCATCATGTTCATTATAAGGGGTTAGTTCTATGTACATTGGAACATATCAAGCTTATTGATGGGTTACCTTGGACCAAGTTGAGAGAGTCCTCATTTCTCTCGAACTTGGTAGGATCTCACGTGATTTACATCAAATCATCATCGAATTGTTGAGATTCATAGATATATCCATGATCTAACCTAAAACCTAGTTCCTAAGATTTGATTGGCTTAGTTCTATTGTTCTGAGAGTCCTCATGGAAAATTATCCCCCATGTTTCTATCTGTGTATCTCTACATCCGGTGAAACATTTTATTTTTATTATTTTGATATACAATGTTTACATATTAAATCATTTTGATCGCAACCATACATTGCATTTACATTATACATCGCTATATTGGGGATTAAAAACAAGGATGTTACACAAATAATCCTTTTTTATTATGACCATGTGAAGTGGTTAACCACTATTTTTCTTATAAAACCAAGATCTTACTTTCGTCCCATCAATCATCCATCCAAAATAAGTAAATGTATTAGGATTTACATTAGAATTTCAAGAGCCACATTTTCTTGATAACATATCTAGCAACAACGATAGCCACTTACAACCACAACGAGAGGAGATCAACCAAACAAACTTGGGAAAAAAAGAGAACCCTCCCAAGCAGTTTAAGGATACACTTTCTCCATGAGTATATTGTATTTTAAGCTTCCATTGGGCAATAGATCATTATTCATATTCTTCCATATTTGTTTATTCCATTATTACAACTGAAATTTCTTTCCGTTGTTCCTTTGTACTATAGCTATAGAGGTAATGGGTGGCACCGAAGGACCCATAATGATAATAGTGGAGGCCATTCAATGTAAGGTGGACCAAGTCCACTATATTATTAAATAAGTCTCACTATGGTAGTTAGAGATATTAATATGAACATAATAAATTTAAGAGGACTTACTGTAAGGTTCTTCCTCTAGAATGTTCTGAGGTGGTTGGTAGCACTATATAAATGGGTTCACACAATGTAATGGGAACAACTAAAAGAATTTTTTTATTTAGAGTGTTGATCTCATTAGGAGGTTTCCTCCTCAAAGAGGCAAGTGAACATGAGAGGATCCCTTCCATAATAGGATCCATTGTATGGTTTTTCCCTATCGTAAGGGTTTGATATAATAATAAAGTAGTTTTTTTCTATATATATTCTGGTGATTTTGTACTCAGGTATTTTCTACTTAACAATTGGCATCGAAGATATTTCCTTGGCCAAAGAAGGGAAGAAATTGTTGGTTCTATTTGCAGATTTTTTATAGGGAAAAAAAGTGGGTGTCGCAATTCACACTCATTTATGAAATTTATGCTCAGAATTTGCGGAAACAAATTGGATATTTGAATTCCTCTCGGAAAAATACCCAATTTATAAAAAAACAAATGGGAAAAACAGAGTTCGGAAAGTAAATTTATTAGCATTTTAAATTCAACATATTTTCAGGGTTTTTTTTGAGAGAAAGCCACACGATTTGAAAAAAAAATAATTTTAAACCCTGCTTTTTTGTTGAACATTCCTTCCAAGAAAGATTTATTTTAGAGGAAGATATGATGATATTAGTATTGAATAATACATAAAATTTGTAAAATCAAAGAATCCAATAAATTGGAGAATAATATTATGCATTAGCTTAACAGATTATGGTGGGATATCGTGGAAATAATTGGAATCTATGAAGATGATGACACTTTCCAATGGAACATTTGAAAAATTGTTTTTAGGAAAGTGGTTTAAGCCAAGAGTAAGAATAAAGAAAGCACCAAGGGTTTATTTTCATGTGAGACCTTCATATTATAGGTTCATGGATGTATTCAATAGGAAAAACTTAGTCTTTCTATTAACCCTTGTTGCAAACATAATATTATAAATGTTAATTTGACTAAAATATTACAATTTCCTCCAAAGAGTATGCAAAGTACACAAGTTTAGGGTGAAAATGTTCAAAATTTTAAATATTTGAAGATTACCCTGGATAAATATGTGTTTCATTCCGATTTTTATGCTATATATATGGATGATGTGGATGTTGTTTTGGTATATCCTTGGATGGACTCAATTGGTACAATTAATATTAATGTGCAAAACAAGTTTATAAAGATTTGGTATAAGAAAAAGAAAATTACATTGCAAGATGTGTCTCTTAGTAACAAAGAAGGGCCAATAGGGGTAAGTAAAGAAGCTATTAAATTTTTTTAAGTTGAATCAAAGGCAGAGTCTATAGAAGGAGATGAAGAAAAGCTCTGGGAAGGACACAATCAAGTAGCCAAGGAAATCATTGACTCAAAGGAACACCGTATTGCAGAATTGAAAAAAAGGGACCGATTCCTAAAGTTGTTTTGTAACAACATCCACACCACCTAGAGAAACAACAATCATAAAGGCATGAGAATGAGCATCAAAACACTTTGTGTGGACCAACATGGCACCAGAAAGGACACCAATCAAGAAACACATGGAGCAATACCGACATTGCAAGAAAATATCAGGATCGAGCCACAAACCCATATCACCAAAGGCATAATAAGGATATATATCAAGGTGATAGGTCAACAATTGGACATCATGTTCATCTTCCATTAGGATGGATGGATTCTTGTACTTGGTAGCAGTTGGATACATTTTTTAGTTGGCAATATTGTATGGTTTCTTCTCATGTTTCAAGAATGAAACATGTGAAGGGGGATGGAATGCAGTATACCTAGGGAGGTAATATTGAGGGTTACAAAGGGAGGTACCCAATGGGAGTAATAATAGATATATGACCATGTAATGTAATTCGCTGATATGATATGATATAGGGATTCCTGATATGATATTCGTTGTCGTTTCCCTTCATTTCGATACAGATATTATTTGTCAAGCGGGTTGTCCAGTTAATCATTTCAGTACATTCATATTCTGGCAGGGTGAGGGTTTAAGAAGCCTTTCTTTGGTTTTAGCGTCAGTTTGGGTGCCATCAGACGGAGACCCAGAAGGTAGACTGATAACCGCTCGCGGTTTGTGTGATTTTACCCGTCCATAGTTCGCAGGGAACTTTTATTTAGAAAATTCCCAGCCCAAATTGATTCACCGATCTAAAGACGCTATTAATTAGCCGGAAGGAGTAATGATAAAAAATGATACATATAGCATCTTCGATTGATAAGATAAGGAGAAAGGCTGAATACGGGTTTATTTTGTTATTTACGGTTCTGCGTTTGCGTCGAAAATATCTATCTTAAAATATCTGAAAATTAATGAAGATCTGGAAAACTAGTACGTATGATATTTTTAAACCCCTGTAGGAAATGGGTTCGAATAACATTCAAGTACGTTGAGTAATGATAAAATTTTATTAATGGAATTTGTAACAGTTCGATCGGTTTTGTTTGCGCTAACATTTTTTTGTTTTAAAAGAACCCCCCTTTTTGCGATAACCAGAATAGTTTCTTTGGCAATAATGTAAATGTCTAATTATATTTCAATGGTCTGTCACTCGGATTGGGATTGGCCGCAATAGAGGGACCAGGAACAAAATACATACTATCTACAACTATAGGCAGTATGGGTTCATCACTGCCAGAATATGAATGTACTGAAATGATTAACTGGACAACCCGCTTGACAAATAATATCTGTATCGAAATGAAGGGAAACGATAGCGAATATCATATCAGGAATCCCTAATACATATCTCATAACAACATTGCAATTGTGTAGTTCGAAACTGAGCGCATAAGAAAAAGATCAATACATTGCATATCTGGAACTCGGTGGTGGATTATGCTATCATTTACGGACGTTGCAACATTTAAAACACCAACACTGATTACCAAGTCCGCCTGCAACGAAAACGCCCAGCAATGATTATATCGCAGGCCACAAAAGAAAGAAAAAAAACGCAACTGTCATTACACCCAAGAATGAGGACGCAGGCCCGAAAAATAAAATAAAATAAATGCAATTGCAACAACACACAGTATGAAAGAAAACACCCTATACTACATAATGTATTGCCATTAAAACCCCCAAATAAAGTATATAAATTTGCCCCATCACAGTGCAAAAATGCCCACTGAATAAACAAAGTGGCCCATGTGCCATTGGCTCACTGCATGTAAAAAGAATGCCCAATACCAGAATGGCTTACGGAAAAAGATGAATACGCCCAACATAAGAATGCTGAAACTGAAGGAAAAAGGCGTAGACCATCAACATTAAAAAGTAGATCAAAGCCCAATATATATCGGCAAACACAGACTAATAAAACATTAAGGTATTTTAGACGCAGATCAATATGGAATACAACGATATCAATTTCGGCAATTTCCAGCAGGCAAGTGATAACATTATAGACAACATCCAGAAGGCAAATGATAGCAATTACAGACAAATTCCGAATACATAATATCAATATCAGAAATTTCAGAACATCATGATAAACCACTACTTCTACCATACAGATGGAAAGCGTACCTATGCATGATCGCCCCTCCCTTCGGATTGATGTCCCGCGCTTCGTGTCGCGTCCCGCTCTCCTTGACGCTCCCGCTTGCCGACTACAAAAGGCTCACCGGTACCTCCCAGCCAAACGCGAGGGGTACTCTGCTTCCCCCTTCGCCCCCCGAGCCGCAAAGGGGCCACACACGAACCAAAAATAACACTAGCGTCTCAGCTCGCCTCAACGGCCGAGCTACCACTCCAACAAAGCTGAGCTTACACCCAACTCCTCACAAGAAAATCCGTCAAACCACAATTCGGCAGCGTAACGTTACGCTAATCGTTCCTCCCTACTTTCCTTCCTTTCCCTTTCTTTTATAGGAAAAATGAGACCCACCTACTTTCCTGATTATTAATTAATTAATATTTTATGACAAACCCCTAAGCAATCTCCGCCGTCCAAGTGTCACTCATCCCTAGGGTTCTCCAATAATTAAATTATGTTTGTTAATTAGTAGTCTAAATTCCCTCACACCCCCAAAAATCGCTCCTTAAATTTCTCCTAGGGTTCCTAGATCCCCTCTCTTGCTTTTATTCACTTTCCTAAAATGATGTTTCTGAAATTTAGTAGTTACTTAAATGCTGATTCCCCTTTTGCTTTTTCCCTATGTCTCCCACTTTCCAATTTTTTTAAGTTTCCTAAATCCAAGTTTTCTTATTTTTATTTTTATTTTATTTTTATTTTGTTTTCTCTTTCTTTCACTCTTTCCATTATTTTATTATTATTATTTTTTTTGTTAAACCCCCAAATGATAAAGCGCTTAACATTCTTTTCAATATATATATAGACAAACATTTTCATTTTATTAGTTGTTTATTTATTTATTTAAATCCTAGTTTTTAATAGTCCCCTCTTTAAAAATGTAAGTCTTCTTTATAATTTAACGCCACGGGTTTTACTTAAATTAACTCCCTCATTACTCTTACCCCCATTACCTTTTTAGAAGACTTTAATTAACTCCTAGGTGGGTGTTAGTTTACTCCCTAGGTTCACTTTTAGAGGATCTTTTCTTAGGGCCAATCAAATTTATCTTAGAGATGTTTTAGTCTAGGTTTGATTTGAACAGGGAGACAATTTAATTAGGGGGGGGGTCGTTTTAAGAATTTATCAGGTGCTAAGGTCTCAGGATCGTCTAGGCTGTCTCATCATCATCCTCTAGCGACGTGCCCTTTAGGATGCACTACGTGCTCCAAGGGTGCCACTCGCCTCGGTTGCTTCTGTCGCGTGACGTGCCCTTCAGGACGCACCACGTGCTCCAAGGGTGCCACTCGCTGACTTGTAATTCTCTGCGCGACGTGCCCTTCAGGATGCACCATGTGCTCCAAGGGTGCCACTCGCTAGTTTGTAATTCTCTGCGCGACGTGCCCTTCAGGATGCACCACGTGCTCCAAGGGTGCCACTCGCTGGTTTGATGGATTGGTAGACTCTATAAACCCTGGAGTCAACACTCTGCCAGGTGAATCTTGTGGGAGACTAAGGTCTCTAAGGAATAAGGCCCTCGCCTTATTGTGCGCCCCTTAGAATCATCATGAGCGACTGTCGCAGTCTGCCCTCATGGCATCGTGGATCCTCTCGAACTAGGTAATCGTTAACCTACAGTTC